>JAJJMC010019015.1:109610-256034 GCA_023531435.1 Papaver californicum
TGATCATAGACCTAATCGTTACAGTTCTACTTGCTCAAGAAAGGGTTTCACAATTACTCATCAGAACCATATAAATTATCATAGAGATGATAAAAATAACAAATACAAAGATAACAGAAGGAGTATTTTGCTATTTCATTTCAACAAAATACCTGAACATTGAAGCTCTCTTCAACCTTAGTATACGGAACCATCAAGACATAAAACATTGCGATGAATCCCAATAGTAAATCCCAACCTAATTCAAATACACAGCGCCAGAAATTCTTCAAAAATATTTAACATACAAATTGAATAAAAAGATATATAGACGAAGAAACCCCTTACCATATAATTGAAGAATTCGCAATGACTTATTTTTGTTTGTTGACGACATTGTTTGATTTATTCAGACTTCAAATAGAAAACACAAACACGGAGTGTATCACAACTACATCTGGTTTCCAATGGGCAGCAGAATGGAGTGGACACAGCATCGTTTTCCAAAGTGAATCTAGCCAGCGAACATAGATTAAGTATGGATTTTGGAAACAAAACAATTAACCCTATCAACTTTAAAGTTCAAGCTTTTGTCTTAGTTAGTAAAATTTGATATAATTGAGGCAGCAACTATATCAGTTTTTTTGTAATAGATATGCCATCATAAACACTTAGACAGGCGAGGAACCGACTCAGTGAAGAAATTCATGGAAAAATTACATATGCCTAATAACTTGTTTGACTAATTTGAAGATTTCTTACACTATTCGTCCTCATATTACTCAATATTGTTCACACTAATACACTTACTAAGCTCTCAAATCATACCAAAACATTTGATCTGAAGTTTATTCAGTAAGAGACTTCTAAGATTAATAATTAAGATGTTTTATCCTTAAAGCAACATTCAGTACTAATTGTTATATTTTAACACAACTACAGAAAACCCCAACAAATTTCCCCAAATTTGTGAAACCCTTGGTTTCAACTTATGAAAATGCAAGAAAAATGGAAGATTAAGAAGAACATAGAATAGCAATGCATACCTAATTTAAGTAATTATCACCATTTTTTCCAGCCACTCATTGATTTTGATCACAAACTTATAAAAAAAATTGGATCAATAACTTCGTTTTTGTTACTGATCTTCCGATGGCGCTTGTACTCTTAGAGGCAGCAGAGGATGAAGAAGAAGAACGAGAAGGTGGTTCTGTACTGGTGGTGGTGGCTGTGATGGTGGACGAGAAGGTGGTGCTACACTGGTGGTGGTGGTTGTGATAGCGGACGAGAGGGTGGTGCTACTGCTGTGAACAAGAAAGACTCGAGGGGGAAAATGACGAGACTCGAGTCACTTAACAATGGAGCAAATTAGTTAAAAGGATGGAATGGACGGATGACAATTAAAGAATTGCTAAGATTGATCAATTTAAACCGTCAGGTTTCGGTTCAGTCTGAGGGTCCCAGAACCAAACCGGAATCTAACGGATTATATAATACTAAAACTATCCTAAACCGTCGAATAAATGGTTTGATTCGGTTCATCCAATACTAAAAATTATCCTAACCACAAGATAAATAATTCAGTTTGGTTTAGGATTGATAGGTTTGGTCTAATAAGGCTTCACAATTTGAAATACTTTGTGCAGCCTTACCTGCCATTTTTCGGGCAGAAAAAAACTAGTTGGGGGCTATTAAAAAGATAAAATAGTGTTATTATAAAGTAATTTTTCACCACCCTTATCCACTTATTTTATGTAATGACTAATTTATCCTTAATTAATTAATGTTAATGTCGATAAATTAGTTGTTAATTTTAATTATATAGTTAGTGTTAGAGAAGAAGAAGAAAAAAAAAAGTTGAGAGCACCAGGTTCTGCTCATTCACAAGGACTCGAGTCTATAGTTGAGAATGAAAGCTACTTTCTTGTTCAGAAAGGAAGAGACTCGACTTGAAACAAAATAGGTTTTGGTGATTAGATTGTGAAAATGAAGAATCACATCAATTTGTAAATAATAATGCATCAAACAACATGTATTATGTTAAAAAATTCAAAAACCAACTTTTTATGCATATTTATGTGATAGTTAGCCAAAAAACTCTATTTTTGCGTGAATTTAACGTTGTTACGTCCCAGAATCGGTAGATAATAGAGTTTATTATCTACCGATTATACATACTGGTTAAAAATTCATCGTAATCGGTAGTTTTGATGGAATCAATTACTAGCGATTGTCCAATAAGCCCCAAATTCTTTTTTCGAATTTTGAATTTTTTTTCTTCTTACATAATCGGTAGTCTAGGGAACTAAAATATCTATCGATTGTAAAATATGCCCCACCCTGATTTTTCTTCCCAATTTCAAAAATGTACTCTTACAATCGGTAGTTTCGTGGGATCTATTATCTACTGATTGTAAAAGTAGCCCCAAAAATAAATTTTCTCAAATTTTAAAAATAAAGAATTTTTCTACTATCACAATCGTTAGTTTAGGTGAATCATTTAACTGCTGATTGTCATAGTAGCCCCAAAGATAATTTTTTCAACCCTTTGAAATTTTATAATTTTTCAACAGTCATAATCGAAAGAAAGTAACCAAATTTATCTACCGATTATGTTGACTTTCAGGTTCAGAAACCTGAATAGCTTGTGGTTCATATCGGTAGATAATTGGTTATAGTTTTTTGCCAATTACCACACAATCAGTAGTTTAGTAAAAAAAACTTCGATTGTGGAACAATCGGTTGAACGTGATAACCACAAACTATCGATTATAGTAGGCTACCTTGATACTTTTCTAAACTATGCTAGCAATTGAGGTGAGCTAAAATTCAAGTGAGCTAAAATGAAATAAACTTTAAAAAGTTAACATAATATTGTCTAACATTAAAGAAAAAACCCGGTCCATCCCCCTTAATACATAATATTATTCAAAATAAACACTTACCAACAATGAAATAAAAAGTAAAATAGACATCCACACTTATCAACCGGATCGACCTCGTCCAAATCTTCCACTCCTTGATACTTTTGGCTTTCTAGCAGCAGTTTTAAATGATCCCATCTTCCTAGCCTCATCATCTAACAACTTCATGTTGTCATCAGCCTTCCAATAACTCAGGTGGACCTATGTACTCACAATCTTCATTGTAATATGGGTTTACACCTTCAAAGTCGTTTTCCTTGAAAAAGGTTCTCGGATCATGATCATCTTTTTCTTCTAACTCCTTAGCCTTTTTAGCCTTTTCTACTAACTCCAACTTCCTTAACCTTTTATGTTGCCTCCTTAGCCTCTAACTCCTCATGTGTGCATCTGTACGGAAAGTTTCTTTTGTACCAAATGGTTCTATGAACCATATTATCATAAACATCCTGATAATCAACTACTTCTTCTTCTTCTTCTTCGTCGTCCGTCAGGAGCTTCTAGCAATTCTACGAAATCCCGATCTTTGACCATCATTTCTAGACATTTAACTGGAGTTACTGGTGTAGTTAATTTAGAAAGAGGTTCTGAATGAGGAGTAGCCTTCACCTTCCCACTCCTTGATACTTTCGGCTTCCTAACAACAAGAGAACATTTAACAAGAACCCTATTTGAGAAATAACTCAGAGACACGGATGAGTAACCAAATGAAAAGAATCAAAACTTAATAACTGATAATAGCCAACAAAATTCCACTACTAAATTGACCCTTAATCGGTAGATAAAAATATAACATAACCACCGATTACTAACAATCGGTAGGTCGGGGTCGTTATAATCCTCCGATTATAGACAATCGGTAGTTTGGGTTCGCAAATTAACTACCGATTAAAGTTCAATTTTTGACAGAAAACTAGTTGTTGAATAGTACCATAATCGGTAGTTAATAATAATTTATTATCTAACGTTTAGAGTGTATCCCTAAAACTAGTTTGTCTAAAAATACAATGTTTAGTCGGCAGATAAAATGATTCTATATCTACCGATTGTTTAAAATAAATATCCAGAAACAAATTGCAGGTCATAATCGGTAGATAAAAGTAAAATAGATCTATTGACTATGGATGATGTTCTTCAAAAATGAAGAACTCGATGCATAATCGGTAGATAAAATCAACCAGATTTCTACCGATTATGCATCGTAACATTAAATCCCATATTTTTTTTCCTTATTTCCTCAACTTAAGCAATAAAACCCTAAAAGTTCGATGTAACTTACCTTCTTTGAGCAATTTGAAGTTGATGGAGGGTTATATTGTCGGAATAAGTGGACGAATCAATTTCAATGTTTTCGCGTTCTTCGTTCACCATCTTTTCCTTTCCCTTCAATTGAGATTCAATAGCTGGATACGTTGATCATGTAGCTCTAGTTTTTCTACCCATTTTTGATCTGACCGAGATGGAGAAAGGTAACAAACACTACAAGAAAACTTTCCTTTAACAACTATTTTCTTACCAACTGCACTTGGTGGAAGTCTTTGATGACCGTTTCTCGCAACAAAAAACAACCCATGTTGCCAGAAATTTCTAATCACCAGTATTCAGCAACTACGGTGGGTAAAACTCTTTAGAAGCAGTAAATTAGCAACCAAAATATCATACGCACAATTATTAGCTTTCAACCACTGTAGTTTGGCAACCAAAAAAGTATACAAGAAGCAATTCTGGTTACTCGTCCTAGCCACCAAAAGCGTTATAAGTAGATACCTGTACCGACCTTCAAATTGTTGGCGTTGCTAGCAGCCTTCAACGACAAGATTTTGGCACTACAAAGCGCGTAATAGGTTGAACACTTCTAACCACTAGGCCTAGCTACCTACAATATTTGTTGTTAGACAACTATTCCAACTTATTAATCCACTCAGTGACTATTAGGTGTTTTCCTTAGATTTTTAGCAACTAAAAATATTACTAGTGGTTTATTGCTTCTAGCCACTAGGGTTAGCCACCTAGTCAATCTGCTGGTAGTCACCTATTCCAACTACTAGCTAGGTTTGATGGTGAAACATATATAGTTTTTCTACATTTTATGATACAGGTGTATCTTTTCTCTTTTTAGAACTTAGTAATCCTCAAGCTAAGTTGAGGGTAAAATCCTATATTAGGAAGGACCCTATTTAGGCAGAATTCCTAGTTTATGAAGGAGTACTTATTTGAGCAATATTCTTAGTTTAAGAAATATATTCCTAAGAGGTTTGGGAAACCAAACCAGTATAAAAATCCTTCTCGGGTGAGTACGATGAAAGGCTATAAATAGGGAGGTTTGGCTTATAGCTAAACAGGCATCCCTAGAAAAAGCTTGTGGACAAATACTTGTGTTGTTGTCATAAACAAGCTTAGCAAATAGTTTAAGGTTTTCCATTGTTTAGAGAGATTGTGAGCGTAACAAAGAGAGTTGTAATAGTTTTCTTGTTCATAATCTAGAGAAGATATTTTCTTCGAATTCGGTTCTTGGTGTTTTCGTTATTTCTACTTCTGTCTATTATTATTCTAAATTCCTCCTTTATAATAACAATCATCAAGGTGCATAGATCATACGTACCATTTTAGTTAGAGGGTCTTGACGAATTTATCAACAACATCTCCGATATGCTTTTGTTTGTTTTTAATATATATTTTTTATTGTAATAGTCATCGGGCCGTGATTTTGAAAAATAAATTGTGCAACACGTTTTGGTACTAAGATACTTAATTAGTGAATTTCACGGAGGGAGCAGATTTCTAGATTACCGGTAAATTTTAGATTATTGAAAACAAATTAAATCAATTGTCTAATGATAGACACAGTTTTGTGTCTTAATTGTTCTCATATTTATATTATTTTTTCTCAATTTATGTACCAATATTATTGTTTTGTATGTCTTTAGGTATTTTTGGAAGAATAAAACTTTTGTGGAAAATTGGATCAAAAAGTATTAAAGGCACCCGAAAAATTACTAAAGGCACCGTATGTTGGATCAGGGCACCCACTTCCTTCTCGAATTCAAAAGACTTGTTGGCGGGAAAATTTTGTGTATCAGCTGATTTGTTTTCTTACGTGAATTAAAGGAGAATTGCAAGGGATTAAGACATGAATATTATGTTTCCTTGTTTAGAGGGATTTGTACACACGTTTCAAACTTAAAGATCAATCAAAATCTCACGACAAATATCTCATTTTCAAAACAGAGAACTGACTTGGGAAACTTGGATATCTTTCCTATTTTACTGAAGATTGCTTCCATAATAATTGATATTGTTTTAGAACAGAGAAAGCAACAGGAAATAAAAGTTGGATGAGAATTACTTACAACGAGAGAAAATAAGATTTCCCGAGAGTTTTGAAGGAAGAAAAAATATTTCGAGAGTTATATCTTGATTTGTCGAGATTCTTTTTATTGAATGAAAGGATTCTTTCGAAGATTTGAGAGTTGGGAAGGCTATATTATAAATAGAGAAGTTAAAAGAGTGTTGAGGGGAGTTTGGCAGAGGCTAGAAAAACTTAAGAAAAAAATCCAAAAAAATCCAGTTCTCATGAAGAAGATGAAGAAACCGTGACAAAAAGGTTGAAGAAACCGTTGCAGAAAAGTTAAGTTGAAGAAATCGTTGTTAAAGATTGGAACTGTTGTTAAAAATCGTGACTTATACTCTTGTATTCAACGGTTTTAGATAACAGTTTCTTGAATAGTACCTGTGACATAATTGGGCTTTAATACACTAAAAATACGTGCTTTATTCAGCTGCAATATAAGCAGTCGTAAAATCATTAATTTTTTTTTTATTTTGCGACACTTTTGGTCAGTTCTTTATTGTAATTTCTAGTAAAATTTGTCAAGAAAATGGCTTCTTCTCTAGTTTCTTCCATTCTTTTTGTCATGAGTAGCTAAATATTGGTTCTAGGATTAGAGAGGAAGCTAGTTTTGATGAGTGTTTTTATTATTTAATTTCTTATACATAAATTACTCTCTTTTCAATTGTGTTTTTTAGTGACTAATAGTTTCTCTTCTAAATATGCTTCAATTTAAGTGTTCTGAATAGTCTTTAGGCTGTTGATTTTTATAACCGAAGGAGACATATAAATAATTTTAAGCGTTGTATTTTCCAAAACATGAGATTGAGTTCAATATTGTTTTGAGTAATTTGAGAGTATTGTGTTTAAGATATTAAGTTTGAATTACCAACATCAGAAGTAGTGGAATTCGAAACCCTAAACTTGTAGTTTATTTATTTGTTTTCTCAAAAACATTTTCTTTGTTTTAGCATAATAATTAATTAAAAATTAGGTTTTACAATTTTTAAAATCCCAGTGGAACGAACCGTACTTGCATATTGTCTCATCGACAACCGTGTTCTTGCTGTATAACTTAAAATTCCCATCATCTAAGAAGAGAGATTGATGTTCTGAATTCATCCAATCAATTTTGTTAGACCTGAAATTACAAATAAGGAACCCATTTAATTCTGTTAGATATGACATTACATGACTGATGCTGCGACATAAGCAAAGGTGTACCAGATAATGAAATCAAAAAAAAAAAATTGTGTGAAACTCAGCTAACAAGAAAACCCACTAACCGAAACATCCAGAAATCAACACATTCGAGTTAAAATATATGACCCTAGGAAATAAATTGTTAAAATCAATCAGATTTGGTGTACATGTAACATTTATATATATTTACCGCTTAATATGTATAATTTTTACCGCTTAATATGTATAATATTTTTCTTGAAGCAGGATGATCTCTTACATACTGATATGTGCATAATTTTTATACATATTTACCGCTCAAACTATATTTGCTAGTGCTTGAATTTGTACTAATAACATATTTTTATCGTTTTATTTGGTGGTATGCAAAAAATCTGAAGTTACGATTAAATACGGCTAAATGGAGCTGGCTAGACTTTCATAGGAGTGATTAAAGACGTGTCAAGGGAGTGAGAAGCCTGATAGCACAGAGATAAAGGGACGTGCCAAACTCTAAAATTAGTTTATATTCTTTGGGTGTATTTCGAATGAAAGTAGAGAAAGTGGA
The DNA here is from genome assembly GCA_023531435.1 of Papaver californicum. Taxonomy (NCBI): domain Eukaryota; kingdom Viridiplantae; phylum Streptophyta; class Magnoliopsida; order Ranunculales; family Papaveraceae; genus Papaver; species Papaver californicum. The sequence continues at coordinate 117,589 of JAJJMC010019015.1, forward strand.
GTTGGGTATTGGCTGGACGTTGGATAGGAAAGGTGGATTGGATATCTGGAGGAAGTGGTCGTACATTCTTTGAGTTTGGTGGAGACATGGCATAACGATGGGGACTTGGCCGTACAAGAAGGGAATTCCCTTCTTTCTATTTTGGTGCAACAGAACTGTGAAGACGTGGCTAAGAAATTCGGTTAGTGGAGGTATAAAACAGAAGAAGTGAAAAGAACAGAAAACACGTGAAGGAGTTGGGTCTGATAGTTGTGGATCGGTCAAAGTGAAATATAAAAAGGTGATGTGACCGGTAGGGGAATAGGTAGGCGTAGGCTGGAGAAAAGGAATTGAGGCGGACAAAAGCCGAGGGGAGAGAGGAAAAGTAGGTGGTGGTTAAGAGATTGATTGAGACACATGAGAGAATGACTGATTGAGAGGCAGAGATTGATTGAGGGAGAGAGAGCTTCAATAGACATAAAAGGGGGAAGAGATTCGGTAGAAAAAGAGAAGAGAGACGGATGGAGAGAGAAGGTTGTGGGAATGAGAGGACTGATTGGAGGTGAAGGGGGTTGTCAGGCTGTGAGAGGAGAAAAGGAGGAACGTGAGAGGAGAAGATAGAGGATTGGAGGCATCGTCTGGGTGGGAGGCTAAATTGCTTTAAGAAATCCATCTCCATGGTTTGCTAAATTGCTTGTTAGGGTTTAGATAGAAGCCAATTTAATTGTATAGACTGCATAATGATATTTTTAATGATGATTTGATTGATTAGTGATTTTACTTTACATAGCTTGGTATTTAATTATTCATGTGATTTTCTTGATTATTATGCTTTTCAATTGATATTGCGTGCTTTGGTTAAGTTCTTTGACGTGATATGCTTTAGGATTGATATGTAATGCTTTAGAATCACTACCTATGAAGCGAAGGAAATCACAACGGAGAAACAACATTTAAGAACTTAACATACCATCTTCCGAGACATGATTTAATTTCGATATTTGTCTCGAGTAATACAAAGAATATATTTCAGAGAGTAAAAGAGTTTATATGATTGAATTGGTGGAAATCGAAAACCCTAGTATCCCTCTCTCCACTTTGTTTATTATTTGGATTAATTATTATTTTATTTTGTTCCGAATTTCTGAAAAATCCAAAAGATATATTTCTGATTAGTTTAATTGAGATATTGATTGCAGTATTTGCCCGCTCCCTGTGGGTTCGACCCGTACTTACCGCTGTCTACTAGCTAGACGCTGTGCGATTGCGGTTATTATAAATAGGTTCGTCAGAATCCTATCACATACCTGTTCGACTGGTGAGAAAAATGTTTTCTTGCAGCAGGATGATCTCTTATATATTCAGAAGCCATTTAATTAGAAGATGAGCGTTTTAATCAAACGACCTAATTAATCTATCAGAGGAACATGGATGGATTTTTCAAAATTAAGTTTTAGCATCGATTTAAGTCTGGGTTTTAGATCCATAAGGAAACCAAAAGAGAAGCCAAAAGGGAATCAAGAAGGTACAATCTACCAACAGTCACCTAAGGGTTCCTTAAATCAATAATTTTTTGGTTGGTATTAATGATTTGAAGGAATGGAGCTGATTATCCAGAGAGAGGAAAGGAAATACGAAGAGGTAAACAACAAATGAGAGGGAGATGAATGAAAATTGATGGAAACATAAACATGTATAACGCTTGTTCTCAAGTGGGCCACAAAATTGGGCGATACAAACCGTTAGATATTTTTTAATTTGTTTATCAGTGAGAGGGTGGGGGAGATCACAACCATTAGTTGTAAAGGAAGGAGTGTATCCTGGCCGTTGGTTGAAACAGAAAACACTCATGTTTTATAAGCACATATATCATCACACTTTAACATATTGGCATCACTTGAATCATCACATAAACCATTGAATTTAACACATTGTCATCACATATATTGTTGGATCTGCAACAATAAAAATACTAAACAAAAGAAGATGTTAAGGTTAATGAAATCTCTGAATTGATACACACACAATGGACAGAGCCACTTGCTCAGCAATTGTCCTTAACACAATAGTCCGCGGGTACTCCTCAAGAATGAAAGACGCTATACCCCCACAGCAGAGATGTGTCAAGGATAGAACTGCCCGTTATGACTTGTATAAGCACAATACAAATCACCCTCAAGAACTTAACAACAAGATAGATGTGGAAGGGAAATAAACAAGCAGTGCGCAAAACAAAGCAGGAAGAGGGGAAAAGAAGTCAGGATAGTAGCTGCTTCTGGTGTAAGTTGGAATGAAGAAATTCGTTTTCTTTTATAGGTAGAAGAAGAGAATAGCTTTAATGGCTATTGATTGAAATTCAATTCCGTGCATGAAGCACGAACATAATGTTCAAAACGAAATTAAAACGGTCGAATTTATTCAATCTTTAATTCAACTTAAATCTCGCCGGATCAGACGCCCCCCCCAATATTAAAAAAAAATTTAATTTAGTTTTAAATTCTTTAAGGAAATAGTTTAAAATATATTCTGTTCAAAAAAATAAGTCTTGGTTGACCCGCAGCCGCAGCCACGCCCGCACCCACAATCACAGCCGCAACTGCAACCGAGCCCGAGCCGACCCGACGCACCCGACCGGACGGACGGCGGCGTGCTTCGGTGCGAAGCACCGCGCGTGTGAAATGTATGGTTGCACCAACTAGCCCATAGCCTTAGTCCTCTCCCATACATAAAATAGTCTAAACCCCTAAGGGCCCTCCCTTAGATGCAACTTTCTTGGTAACAAAGAGAGGAAACATCTTTAGTTTCTCGTGGGACTAAAGGTTCATTCACAAAAGTGAAAATGAGCTAGTTTTCTTAGTGGCCCCTTGGTCCTAAGATCCATTCCCACCAAGACCAAAAAACAAAACATAATAAGTTCATTTTCTCCAACATATATAAACATCACATTTGAACACTCTTAATCAAAAATTAATCATCAAATAACAAGTTAAACATGGATTTGTCACTACATACATATCCATAAAACATAATTACTATCCATCGAATTTAAATAATCAATCAAACATCAATACTTTCATGATTAAAAAAAATTAGATTTGGAACCCTAATCGTAGATTAACTTTCCTTTGATGATTTTGTGGATGAAATTTGAAATTGAAACATGCAATAAAATCACTAATGAGTATGGAGCAGACCCTTTAAATTTCACGCAACAACTCGACCTAAAACACCTTGAAGATCAAAATGGGATAAAAATGGGTTGAAAAGGGAGGATATTTTTTTTTTGAAAGTGTAAAATGAAAAGAAACTCGGGCGTTCTTCTTTCTAAAAATGCTATAGAGACGGTATCCATCTCGTACTATACTGACGGATACCAGATATACGTCTCAGCAAATCAAACCATAGCTTTCTCCTATAATAGCAGTTTTTGAACCTCCCTATCGCTTGACTATAATTAAGCTAGCCAAGCGATAGGCCACATCACAGTGGTTGGCCTTAGTTTCAGGGAATGCCCAAACTCCTGCTCTACTGGAATAGAGACGGAGCCAAAAAAGAAAAAAAAAAACCTGTTGGGAGGAAGCGATATCGCGCTAGAATGCAATTAAGTAGAAAAGGGTTTAGAAGTCCAGTATTTTTTTTTAAATTTAGGTTTTAGTGCCCATGATGTGTGCAACTACATACCCATGATGATCTGGAATGCCAGGACTCAGCAACGAAAAAGGCTTCTAATTAACTCTCACAACTACCTTTCACAGTATAATAAAGATCCACGTTTCTTGTATAATCTCCTCTCCCTGTCATAAACCCCAATCCAGACAAAACTCACATTATAATTTTTTGATTGCCCACAAAATATTATTAAATCAAATCATAAAAACTGTAAGTTGGTTTTTTCTTTTTGCGTCAAAAAGAGGTGTGAAATCTGTCAGTCTGAATCAATTAAAAGAACAACCTTTCTTTGCCTTGCTTCTTTGCCTTGCTTCGTTCTTCTTCCTTTTGTCAAACTGACAATTTTTTTAGAAACTCCACCAAATAGGTGAATATAAATTCGATTCACGTCAGTAACATAACTAAACTCGCAAAACAAAATCTTTGTTCAGACCAAAACAAAAATTCTTCAATCAAATTATCTGTTTGGGTGTGTTCTTGGGGAAATATAATCTAGTCCATTTCAGTAAAGATGATGGTGTTTTACTACTAATATTAATTTGGATTTTCATCTCAAATTTGAGAAAATTTTGTTTTTGCTTGGGGTAGAGAGTTGAGTTCTTCTTTAATGGAAAGGGTACAGGGACAAGTGAAAGTAATTTGGTTCTGGATTCATACTCGTTTTGCAGCTTTTTTTATGGTGCTGGTGGTGCTACTATTGGCGGTTCTGTTGGTCATGAAGTTGGTGTCTGTGGTGTTTGATTGGAAAGGCCGCTGATGTTGGTTGCTGCTAACTCCCAGCTAGGTGGTGGTGGTTGATACATTTTGATTTCAACCTTTTCGAGCCAAAAAAAATAATATGCAATTTGTGATGGGAATTTCAGGTTATGGCAGCAGGGCCGCTGTTGGTCTTGGTGGTGGACTTGTGGCTGTTTGATGGATGGTGTTGGGGATTCGGTTTGCTGGTGGTCGTTCTTGTTGTATGGTGGTCGTGGAGTTGTTGGGGCCGGAAACAGTGCGAGCTTTGTGTAACAGAGTCTAGTCTGAATTCTGATCTGTGCCTAGTGGAAAAATGTAACATCCTCTCTATTGACAATGTCTTAATCTAACAAATCTCCATATCAGAATTATTCGATAACCTCGTGGCGATCATACGGATCGCCTAGTTCTGGAGGACCATAGTTAAAATTCGACATAACAATGAGTTTTTATTAAACTCTATTGAAAGTATTAATCAAAATTGAAATTCATCTCATAAAATGTTCAGAGATCAGGCAGTACAGCCGGCCAGGGAAAAACCAGGCCGGTTATTAATCAATGCTGTAGCAAATTTGCTCGAAAAGAGATATATGTTGCTTGAACAAAGTTACATACACATCTATGCTTCCATCACCAACAACGGAAGGAACCAAGTATATTTCACCCTCAAAAGGATCAAATGAAGGCATAAAAATGGAAGGCTTACCGACACCGAAATCCACATCGTTGAATGGGAAACCAAGCCAGCTTTGGACTTCCAAGTTAGGCCACAAGGATGGCACCTTCATGTCAGAAACTTTCTTCGGCATCAGATTGACATCATGCTGATTTTTGTTTGCAAAGTCTATAAAAGATTTGAAGTACCCATCGTTCACCTTTGCGACTGCATCGTGTATTAATGCTGCTGTATGGCTCAAAGATTCATCGAACAGGTTCTTCCCTTGGGTTTCCGGGAATGCCCAAAGCACCAAATTTCCAAAGTACTCTTCCGGAACACGAGGTCTCATCTTTCTCCTTCCATTCACTGAGATCCTGACAGAAGTTGTGTCAGACTCGGCAAGTCCTCGAACCCTTGTAATCACTCTCCATAAATGCGAAACCAAGCATTCAAAAGTGCTAAAGCGTGAACTATAGCCACCATTCACACCTGCACAAGACAAGGAGGACGAAGAGGCCTTATTCTTGATCTTGGCTATAAACTCAGGCGTGAAGTTCAGAATTTGGAGTATCAAATCATCCGTCGAGTATGGCAACATATTAGAGTCTTCCTTGATTTTCCTCTTTGCAATCTCAATACATCTGTGATCAAACTTAATATCATATGGATTACGAGGAACGAATATGTTCCTGTCGTGCAGAGGACGCGGGTGGATTTCGAGTCCACGACAAGCCTGAGCCCAAGCAATCATGAACTGGCTCACAAATACTCCATCCGCGACAATGTGATTGGACGAGAAACTCAAAACTAAAGATTCACAAGTGAACCTTGTGAGTTGAACTAGAGCCAATTCTTTCACTCCTTTATAACTTGAATTGAGTTCTAACAAGGTGGATACCGTAAACGGGATAGCTTCATCTAAGGCGCAGTCAGCTGACGCTTCGATGAATCTCATACCTTCATCGTTGAGTTGAATAACAAACTGACCATTCTCATCTTCACCCAATCTACCAGCCCATTCTCGGTACTCGGATAAAACCTTTCTTAAGCCTTGTTCTAACAATGAGTTTGTTGGATTTGGTGGTTTATAAGCATACACTAAAGGTATGTGCTGGTCATCTGCCAACTTATCAAAGACAGTAAGAGGGATGAAGACAGACTTTGTGGTTATTGAGAGTTGATCACCATTATAGATTGGTTGTAAAAGCTTTGAACTCACTTGTTCAATCTTCATGGTTTTCTCACTGGTTATGTTATGTTGTACCAGGCCAATCTAGAGATAGATTTCTTATAAAGCTCTATCAGGTTGGCATAATAATAATAATAATAATTCTGCTAAATTTATCATGGATTTATATGGCAGTTCTTTGATGAGTATCTTTATGTACAAATGGCAATCTTTATGCACAAATGTCATTATTATGATGCAGATTCACTGAATTGTAATTATTAAGTTAAAAAAGGCATCTTTAAAAACCCAAGAGATATGATTATCCTGCCATAATCCATACTTATGGAGTTGTTTTGTAAAAATTATAAAAATTAATTATTTACCAAATCATTTTTGTTAATTTTATTTGAAATTTGAAAACAATTGTTTAGATTTTACATTTATATATACATTTCTAAGATATCAGATTATTACTCGAGTGCATAATAACATAATGAACGTATGTTTAATTAAGTCGTCAGGTTTCATATTCATCTATATATATTTCTATATGATGACAATTCTAACGGCTTAAAACTTATACGCTAATTTTGTATTCATTGTGTGTTTTACCAAATGAATCTAAACTTTTTAAAATTGTCAATTAATATTCAATAATGTGACATAAATGACTTCAAAAAGTTAATAAATTGTCAATAAAACGTAAGAAAATATCTACTTTTACGTGCATTAATGCTATATTGAAAATTCATTTTTATTGATAAACATAAATTTGACCAAACATGAAATTGAGTACAGTGCGAAATTCATTACCTCTTTCTTTCCTCATGTGTTTGAAAGATGATTAATTCTGTATGTTTTCGTTGTTTGATTATAAATTTATTTTTATAGAATTGTTGATCCATTTACAAAAATAAGCGAAGTCTAAAATATGTTTTAAACTTAATTCCATGGAATTTTAAAAAAAACCTTTCCTTGTCTCCTCCAGGATATTAGTTCTATGGAATATACTTTCTATAGAATTGTTTCCTTTCCCTGTTATCAAACACAGCCTTAGAGGAAGGGCATGGGTAGACTGTTTTTCTTCAAAGTGAAGGAGTTTCACCAAAAAAAGAGCAAATTAGACTCTAGTATGAGTAGTGAAGAGAGTGTCTTTCACCCAAAGTCTATCAACCACTCCTTCAATCGAAGGAGTGCTCGCCAGTCTTCAATAGACTGGTGAAGTTTACCCGTCTGGGTAAGAATTTCATTCAACGGCTGAGTTCAATGATCCAACGGTTGAAAACAGATTTAAAAGCTCGTTGGAGTTCACCCGTCTAGCTATTATTTAGTTAAAAATAAATAAATTTAAAAACTAGATGAGGGAACTTCACATATCTAACCTCTTTTATCTCACTATCCCATAAGAACAAGATTTGAGTTTGATTATGGTTAATGGGATGTTAGTGGAATTCTCGCACCCCTGGTCGATAGGGTTGGAAATGGATGCATATTGATAGATTAGGATTTGAGCAGTACCTACCTAAAGGCAGGTTCAGCGGGGTGCTCGTACCTATCCCATATCAACCACACTAATTTGAAAAATAATTTTGTTCTAAAAATTCTGGGTATTTTTATCGATAAAAAATTTAATGCCGATGAATTTTAAACTTAGATTATTGATATCATTATTCAAAAATTAATTTTAAACTTAAATCATTGATATCATTACCCAAAAACTTTACCACTATATTAGTGTGACATCCGCCTAAAAACTAGGTTATTTGGGCACAAGCTCGAAAAATAAATAAACATTGCACACTTGAAAGGCGTATAAAAACAAATCTGAAAGTACAATAAAAGGCTTCACACGACATATCTACTGATTGCACAATATTGGGTGATAATTAAGAATCTCATCTCGTGCATGAAGCACTGCTGGTTCTGGCTGTTCGGCCAGGAACATGTAAATTTATGCGTAATAGAAACATATATGTTGCACATTCAATAAGCCGCGACCATTTGCTGTTCTTCTTGTACCAACACATTTTCATCTTGCAATTGGATTAGCTGATCATCTTTGGGGTTGCACTCTTTCTTCTTGACACAGTTGATTAAACTGTTTGCAGAATCAATACCTGGTACGATCATGAGTCACATGAAAATGAAATGTATAAGTGAAGTTTCACATGTATCAAAACTATATAGATGAAAACCATATGAAGAGAACTATACAGATGAAAACCATATGAAGAGAAGAACACATACCCGCAAGGTATGCACCATGAACATAGCCGAAATATTTCTCGCTCGTATGTTCTCCGGTGAAATAAACTCTATCGACGGGGTTCTTTAGTATGATCAGAGGTTAAACACATTAGCTATCATCAGCCATTTTGAAACCAAATAATTTTGAGAAAGGCTATGCATATCTAAATTACCTTAATCTGATTGAACCTGTGGCGACTAAGTCCAACAGGCCAGTTGGAGAAACAACCCCTATAGAACTTGTCAGACCACCATCTTGGAACCAGAATATCTGTGGCCTCCGGAATGTCATCTCCAAACATGTTTCTTAGAACTTCCATGATCTCTGCTTTGGTTTTCGAGTCAGGTTGTTGCTCAATTCGCCTTGATTCATCGTCTGTTACTGTCACTAGAAGGCAGTTGGCTCCAGGGTATTCAGTCTCTAATTGCTGCCATCCATAGAATGTAGCTCGTTATATTGACCAAAAATACCTTGCTAGTTGTATTGGCTTAAGCTGTATTACTAATTAAACAGAGAACGTTTAATTACCTGCCAATTAGTGTAGTAGCCACGTTTCTCGTGTGCGTAAACAAAGAACTCGGTGCCGTTACCAGTTGGCCAAAATTTGTAAGGGAATTTTATGAAAATTTTGGTGTAGACAGACAAATCAAACTGATCTATGGCAAGTAATTTCCAGTCCTGCTCCCATGAACATGAATTAAGCACTGTGTTATTTTCGCCGAGTGCATCTAGTTCTAGTGGATTTACGCAGCCTTAATTACATTGATCTAAGTGAATTTTGTGACAAACTAAGATCAAAATGTTATATTCGCTTTTAGGATTATCATGTACAGGGAGAAAGAGAGAGTTACTGGTAGACGAGGGACGAAAGAGATGAGGTCAGTTTGCAGAGCACCGATACTAGTAGAAACCATCACATACTCAGCTTTGTAAACACCACCGTCCTCCGTCTTGACGATAATTCCTGTCCCTGAGTAGTGTATCTCTATCACAACCTGTTACCGATTATAACCCAGTGAGTTAATTTACAAGGAAAAGCATATACGGTCATCGACGAGCATGCGCATTTCAAAGAGGTTCATAACAAGGAGTACTAGTAATATTCACCTTGTTTAACATTAGTCGAGGGTCATTAATCTCGCCGGCCTTGTTAGTGGTAAGAAACTGCTTAGCAATGTAATGAACGACACTCTCGTATCCTCTAGAATCCGCAACAAAGTAAATGTCATTGCCGAAGTCCGCAAATGTTGGCAAGGGTACTGTGTTCCGCAAACTTGTTAGCCGCGGAGGCTCACCTTGCTGGGAATCATACCTAAAGTACTCGAGCGCCTTTTCGATTGGTGTTGAAGGAACCCTACACACAATAAAATTGAAATTATGCACAATAATTCTAATTGCACATTCAATCAAGGTTCCCAGCAAAAATGTTTACTTGTTACTAAGACGTTCGGCTGTCAAGATTGAGATATCTTCCACTCCATTCCTTAATAAAGAAACCGATACATTTGCACTGAAGTTAAAGAACTCTTCTGCCGAGTCGACTACCTTTTGCGCTTCCGATTCATTATAAAGACCACCACTGAAAGAAAAATGTATAAGAAAATCATTATATAAGAAGCCATTTTAATCGACCGAATTCTCATACTTGAGGCCAACAGTTAGATATACCTTTGTTTGTAAACATTGGCCGCAATGTTACGGAGCTCAGATCGGTAGGACTTGAGACCGATTTCGTTAGCCATAGTCCATATGGGATTAACTTCTTTCCCGTTAACGCCTTCAACCCAATTAGCACCCATTTCTACAAATACACCTGAAAAATTGGTTTTCTTAATGCGACCACCAATTCTATCTGTTGCTTCTAATATTAAAATGTCCTTTATTCCTGCATCCGATAACGTCTTTGCAGCCGATATCCCTGAAAAATGTCATAATGTTGGTTATTCAACGTATAATTACACGACCATAAACCATTAAAATTTCGGAAATGCTAGTTTCCCCCCCGAAGATTCTTTTCCGAATTTTCTCCGACAAAAAGGATGGCCCACCTTCATCTTTTACCATCCCAATGATAGAGAGTTTGGATGAGGACCATTGGATCTCCTGTTCGGAAAAACATTCGGGGAAACTAGCGTTTCCCTTAAAATTTCATACCTTTTAAGAATAAAAAAAAAGATTTACAGAATTTTTGTTAGAATTAACTTTTCATCAAGGGATGTTAATATACAGATAGGGTGTTAGGAAACTGCATAAGAAATAGCTTTTCAAAAAACCAAGATTTTAGTTTGGGAACTAAGTTTAGAATCGGCTTCCGGAAAAAAAAAAGATATTTTTTTTGTGAAAACTACTCCTGCTTCTTGTGTCCAAAATGACTTGCAATGTTGCGAAAATAAAATGCACAACACCCATGTTGCAGTATATTTTTCTAATGATGACAAATGTTTTTAACAAGTATTATAGAAAACTTGTTAGTGGTGATCGGTTTACTTACCAGACATGCCAGCCCCTATCACAATGACAGTCGGAGTAAGCCCTCTGGCCATGGATTCCATTAGATTGAGACTGACTGTTATGAAAATCAAGAGAAGTGATATCAATGCTCTCATCTCCATGGCTGCCATATGATATCTCTTTCTTCACCTACTCTAGTGCACCACAAACTTAATTATATATGGGTTTGGCTTGAATTTGAAATGCTCTATCTCATTTATGTTCTTTTGCTTTTTTGGTAAACTAATTGATGATTATGTAGTAATAATGTAGCGTATCTGTACTATTTAAGAGAATCTATGCACCTACTTACAAATTTCAAATATGTAAACATTGGATTTTGTACATTAATCTTTTTACTAAAATCTATTACTTTTGGTCTGATCATTAACATAATTTGTAGGCAAATTGAAGCTACTTTAGAGCATCTTATTTTTTGAGAACAAGGGCAGTTTAATCATTTCGATGCCCCTAAGATATCTCTTATCCAACTACCCAAGATGGGAATAATCCAACAGTCCCTAATGAATAGAACGATTTTTTAGGGACCAATCAATTTTTAAAGGGACCCTTATCTACTTAGATCATATGTCTTACAAAATTAAGGGGTGTCCTAATAGGATGAAATACCTAAATTACCCTTTATTAAATTAAAATTAATAAAATCCTAAACCTAATGATATTTAAACCTAAATCTAAACCTAAACCTAATTCTTTCTCTACCAAAAATAGAAGCTAATCTTTTCCTCTCTTTTTTTTTCCCTTTTCATCTTCCATAAACAATGACTAAACCGATTGATGAAGTGACTCAACAAAATTTGGTTGTTGATGATGGAGGTAAATCAAGACCCAAAAGAAAGAAGCAAAGACTGAATCTTCCAGTTCTAATGTTAGAAGGTAATTCTCGACAAACTCATTCATTTATATCAGTTTTTTTTATTCTTATTTCGACTTGAAATCATGAAAACTAATGTTCAAAACGTAGTATCAGTGAAAAGTTCGGTTAGCATCACCGGCGAACATTCTGTTAGGAAGAAGACAAAGAACAGTTCGGTTGAGAATAACATTTGAGGGCTAGCTGAAGTTTTGTTTTGACATTGATTTTTCAACCGAACTTTTTTGTTTAGTGAAAATAGTAGGAGTTCGGTTAGATCGATAAAAAATATCATCAAATGAACTTTGTAGTCCCAAATTGGGAACAAAATGTTCGATCATAGATATTTTTTTCCATTTGCCGAACATTACTCTGTTTTTGGTAACTTTGGTGTCAAACCTACTCGGACTTTGTGATTGTTGACCGAACTTTTTGTTTGGTTAATTCGATAAATACCATTCATAGCCGAACATTTACATTGGTTTATCCACATTAGGCTCCGAAAGAAGGTAAAGGCAATGGAAAATGTTGCGATGAATGAAATGGGTAAAACTCTTTCTCCGTCTCGAAAGGCTGAAATTCTTTCTCATCCTCTTTTCAATTTACGAAAGGAGTTACTCCTAAAGAAATATATCAAATGATGCTGGATGATCCGAATTTTTCACAAATGATGAATGATCCTGATTTTGAATGGAACAGTCCTGACAATCCCCTCAACTACGTTGAAGTTCAATATTTGGATGAAGGATCAGAGGAAGAAATAATTCGAATGATGGAGGTTGATCCGGATTTTGATCCTCGACTCGTTTTCAGGGAGAAAGACTTTTCAGGCGCAAACCCATACTACAACGAAGCTGGTGAGTACATAGGTCCAGTTGAGAGAGATGAAGTTTTTGATGAGCCTAAGAAGAAGGAGAAGAAGAAGAAACGAGTAAAAGTTGATGATACTAGGACCAAGTCGAGACTAACAATGAGTGGAAGAATTTCATGAGATCAATGAGATTGATCACTTGGAATATCTATGTTGTGTTTTCTTTCGTTTTTCTCGGATGCTTTAAGTTATTTTGAACAATTTTTCTGAAAAATATGTAGTAAGTGATGAACATGGTATGTTATTTTGTTGTTGGGTTTTATTTTATGTTGAACCAGTATTCTGAAGTTAGATGTTTAGTGAATTTTCGGTTAGCATCGTTTAAATTTTTGCAAAAAAAGAGAAACAAACTTTTATTTTTCATTTGAATTATAGAGTTCGGCTAGTCATAGCAAATTTTGATCTAGCCGACCAATTGGTTCGGTTTAGAAACCAAGTCTTCGGTTGCCATTGTTTAAATTTTTGTAAAAATAGAGAAATGTTCGGTTTCTTAAGGGAATTGAGTTGTTAGCCGGACAATAAATTAAAGAGTTCGGCTAGGTATATCAAATTTCGATCTATCCGAACTTATAGGTTGGAGAGAAGTTATCTCATTTTTTTTTTGAAAAATAGATCCGTTGGGGCCTCTTTCTATATAAATGTTGCACTGTCTAACTTATTTTGCACAAACTTTTCTCGTCTTAACTTCTATTTTTGACACCAGTACTCTTTCTTCCTCCAATTTTTTGCATTTCTAGTAACAAATTGAACCATTCACCGTTGAGGACGATGTAATGCTTGTTAAAGCTTTCATTCCGGCTTACTGTGAAAGGCCTCATGAACGTTAATTAGATTTTTTGGAAGAGAGTAAAAGAATTTCATTTCGAATTAGATGAGAATCCTAAAACCCGTAAATGGTTAGAATTAACCGAAAGATTTGAAATGCTGCAATATACGTTGCGAGAATACATTAAAATACTCCGTTGGGTAAAACGATATCATCGCAGAGCTATTCCTAAAGAGAAAGTGAGTATTTAAACACGATCATTTATCTTGTGAATGGAGTATTATTAGTTTTTAATACTAACTTGTCAATTCTATAATATTTAGAGTGCTAGAGTTCAATCTCTTTGGGGAATACGTCATGGTGGAATAACATTCGAGCACGAGCTATGTTATACGTATTTGAAGACATATGCCCTGATATTTCTTAGACAACTAGAACGTGAATGAAGATAAAGACGCTGAATTTTAATGGTTTCTGCCGAACATTTTTAGTTTCCAAACTTTTCGAAGAATATAGTCGTAAAAAACAAGTACTATGTATATACCCAGCTACTAGTTCACGTTTAAAATCACATCTTCACTTAAAAATGACCATCACTAATTCTAGCTTCATTCTAGATGAAGATTTATCTCTTTGCACAAACTATGTGTTTTTTTATCCAAAAAAGGGTGAAGAACAATGTCAAAATAGTTTAGTTAGTATGAGTTATTGGGGTAGAATTCTTGAAACCTTCTGCACCGAAACAGGTAATCCTAATAACAGGGATTGTCCGCGTTGTTTTGTAGATTTTAAACTATAAGAAAACAAGTCGAAGAGTTTATAGCTTTAATTCGGGTTGTCAATCGATATCGACTTAGGGGTGAAACCAATGCTGATGTTATAGTGCGATCTCGAGAGGAATGGAAAAGATGGAAATGAAAGAATTTCGAATACGAAGCTCATTATTACATCATTCGTAGGTTTCTCGTAACACATATGGGGTGTTGAAGATGCTAAAAATATAATTGATTTCTATATTTGTAATTGTGTGTTAGTAGGAATATTGGTTTCTAAGCTTCTCATTGTGTGTTATTAGAAATGTTGGTTTGTAGCCTTGTAATTCAGTGGTAGTAGCATATTTAACAAAAAAAAAATGAAACTCTTGTGTAATGTTCGGCTAGGTGTAAACAGTTCGTCTAAGAATTGCACTATCCATACTAATGTTCGTCTAAGGGGTTTCAAATCAAACCTAGCCGAACGAAGGACACCAAAAATCTATGGTGAAATCATAAATGGTTGGATGCCTGCAATAAATGATTACTAGCCGAACTTCTGACACCAAAAAACCCTGGTAAATTGTGTAAAGTTCGGGTACCTGCAATATTCTCTATATAACCGAACTTCTGACATAAACCGAGCCTGGAATTTTTAGAAGTTTGGCTAGAATTTAAATTAATATTACTAGCCGAACATTACTCTGGATTATGCAATTCCTAGCCGAATTTTTCCTCTCTATCCGAACATTTTGCTCGGTAAGGTCGATACTGTCACTGCAAGCCGAACCTTTTACCAAAAGGTAACACAATTTCAACAAAAATCATTCAAAATATATGATCTTCAAAGCATATTTAGTTCAATTGCATGTCTCATTCACTCAATTATAATTGGTTGGGAATTATCTTTTTCCTGGGAAATTTTCAAAGCTATCCACATACCTATATTTGCCTCATACAAATTACACCAACTCTTCATATCGTCGGTATTAAATCCTTCCCAATAGGAAGTTTGGCACAACGGAGGAATTGGACATTCGTGTTTCAAACAGAGACCGATAAAGTGGTTGCCTCCAACCAATGCAATGAACATTCTTCGATGCAGTTGGAAATCTTTTTTTGATTTTGGGGTGAATGTAGCACTATAACCTATTGAGAAATAATGAACCACAATTGAATGCGTCCGTGAGCAAGTGCCCAAATCGACGTAGTCATCCAATGATCCCGTGTAATAGGATTGCCTTCATGTAGACGAATTTGATAATTTATAAACTCAAAGTTCACCCACCATCCAACCTTCCCATCATTGTCTTGAAAAATGCGGGTTTCTCCCGTAGTTTCGTCAACAACTTTTGCCTTATATAAGTGATTTCAAAACCATTGTATTCCTTGGTACCATACTGAAGCGGCCCTAGTTGTCCGACCGTAACATGAAAACTACAATTTCCATCACCAGGGACGTCGTCGGTGGATATGACGTACTCATGAATGATTTGAGGTAGTTTTTCCAAGTACGCCATGTCAACAAATGTTCGCTTTAGATTCACGCCTCCAATAGGTGGTTCACTTGACGGTGATAGAAATATCAGACCTCTTTTCTTCATATCACGTTCACTTGGTTCGGATTTTTCCTCACTACTATGACCTCGTTTATTTGATTCTTCGGCGTACATCGCTGCAGTGTACTCGTGACCCAAAGGATCTCTATGATTAGCGTGTATGTCACCATGCTTCTTAGCCAAAATCTTGGCATAATTCCTCTCTTGTTTCCTTGTGTGTCTTTGGTGTTTGGCCTACCTTTAGGCTTGCACTTTTTCGGTTCGTAAACATTCTCCATAGTGTGGATAAATGATCGTCATCATGTTATCCCAAAATATTTTTCGTTGAATTTGTTCATCTTGCGGTGCATCTCGAGTACGGTTCTTCCATATTCGATATCCCCAAACTCTTCTCCGGTATCTTCCGTGGGAGGGTTGAAAGTTAATTGTTTCCAGAATAGTTCAATGTCGTCTAAAGGAATGACACCATGTTCATACTTCACTATAATATGGCGACAAGGTAATCCCATCGACTTCTTCATGTTACAAACACACACCTTATCCGGCTTGATGTCCCAATCCTTAATCAAGTCGACTTCTACCATCAACTTCTTAATACACGCATGAGACACTTTATAATGGATCCCTTGAGCAATGGAAGATCATCCCATTTTCTTAGTCTTTAAGATAAGGCTCTTTTGGAACTTGTCTTTGATCCTATCCATGTCGCGAGTGAAGTAATTTTCCATAGCATCAAACACCGACACAAAATTATCAACACGTCCAAAAAGATTCTTCTTTAACCGGTGGTGAGACGACTCTGCCAAACTCGTTTCTTGATTTCCCAAGTGTTTGTGTTGGTTGGTAAAGGCATAAACAAACCTCTCTTCGTGCGGTTCCAACCATTGCCTCAACAAATACGGTATCATATCCGGGTACTTGGGGCTAGTCCAATGCCCAATAAACGTCGCAAGATTTAGATTGTAATCATCCTCGGGAAGAGACCAAGTCAATGAGTCTCATTCATTGGAGAAACAAGCCCATTTGACTTCATTTAATTGATATTGTTTATCAAATTCCTCTTTCGCATTGACTTGTTCATCTTCCGGAAGCTTCTTTATCTCATCATTACCTCTCTTCTTTGGTGCTAGAATTTGAGGCTTGCACCTATGCATCACATTACACCATATGTAGAACATACATAGAAGATTATGTGCTAACGGGAAGACTACCTTTATTGCATTCATTAATGTGACTTCATTATCGGTGACTATAACTCCAGGAATATCATCACCTTGGAAGATTGACCTCACTTGTTGGAGCTCCCAAGTGTAACTAGGATCTTGCTCATCCTTCAAGAAACAAAAACCCACACTAAACAGTGACTTTGTCGACGCGTGCCCAACAACATTCAACAATGGCATCTCGTGCTTATTAGACTTGTAAGTGCAATCCATTATAAGAACTTGGTAAAAATATTGCGCCAACGGAACACAAATCGGATACGCAATAAAGAGATGTGTTATTTCTCCATCCGGACCTACTTGATTTTATACGACGTAGTTTTTTTGTTGTGCCATATAAAACAATTGTTGTATTACCTTTCTATCTCTCAATTCCTTCTTTTTCAACGTCTCGTTTGCATTGTAAATGGTGGACAAAAAGGAGAGGTTATCTTTATTATCTTGTTTAATGATGCGAAGCATAGTTATCGGTGGAATACGCATTTTCCTCATCTTAGCTAGTTTCTCCATTTTAAGAATGGAGAACCTTGCTGCGACTGAATGTCCTTCAAGATGTTCAGGACGTTTGTGGTTATATCTACCTTCAACAACTTTGAAATAGAACCCATTTCCTCAATTCTTTGTTGAAATTAAACACAGGCTTGAACGAACAATTGGTCTTCTTTGAGATAGTTACATTCTTCCTAGTGGTCTTTCCGATATACACATAACCCTTCTTCTTGTGGCTTTCGGGCTTACGACTTCTCTCACAAACAATTTCAAAGCGGGTTTTGCTAGATTTTCTGTTCAAACCCAATACACACGTATCCCGTTTTCATGTTCTCTAGCCTAACTTTTTGCTTCATCGGGATTATCCCATGTCTACATTAAGCAAAACACAAAGTTACAAAACTTGATAATTTTCTTTGAAACATTTAAGTACACATAAATTGGTAAACTACCAAGTCATTCGCATAATGATGCAATGTATCATCATACATAATATCAACAGGAGTAGGTTGATCATCCATAGGTATAGGCTCCAATTGGACCTACAAAATATATGACAATATTAGTTCGGATAAGCATATATCTACATATTCACTCAAACATATAGGTTCGCAAAGTCGATAAATCCTATATGAACCGAACATTGATGTTCGGCTAGGCCCTTTACTACCATATATTGCCGAACTATGTAATTAAAAGTTCACGCTACTTCTGTAACTAAAAGTTCGTCTAAGACAATGTTGGCCTCGAACTAGCCGAATATACCTCTGTTTCAGCTCGAACTAGCCGAACATTAGGTGTTCTTCAATTAGGTATCCGAACTTAGTCCAAGCTTCCATTAACACAGAGTTCAACTACCTGTGTTCTTCAATATTCTAGCCGAACTTATATCGAGCTAGCCGAATCTAAGCTATAAAATTTGATTTTTTTTCATCAAAAATTTAAGCCAACACAAGCAACAAAAACACATCAACAAGTATGCATGAGCATCAGAAGCATTATAATCTTCATATTCTTCGTTGTGATCCTCGTTTATCTCGTAAAAACCCTCATTTTGAGATTGAGATTAGGTTTGGGTAATAAAACACTCACCATCTAACAAATCATCCATCTTCGGATCGTTGTGAAACGAATAGTTTGTTTACTCTACGATTTGAAGGCTCCGATTCCTCTGATCAGCTTGCACTAGAATCACTCATTTTGAATTTAAGAATCACCAAATCTAGGTTTCAAGATTACTTTCCCAAAACTCTTTTTCTCCTTCTACTTCTCTCTCTCAATAATTCTAGTTCTCTAGCACAAATATTTTATTTCATCTAATACTAACAATTAACTAAGTTTAACTAACACTAATTATTAACTCTAATTAAACAAGAATATTTTGGCCATATCTAAAGTTATATGGATAGGGGGCCAGGAATTACTTCCTAATGACCTTAGCAAAATGGGGATGGTCCCCTCAAATTAGGAGGGGTCCCAAAAAATCGTCCAACGAATAGCAGCCCAAGCCCAACCAAGAAGGACCGAGTGAGGCCTTATAATGCTAGTTGCCGCCGATTGCTCGATTCCGAGGCATCCTCACTTGGAGAGTGGCACCTGATTAAAATTTTGGATCCATAATTACTCTACCAGGTGTACCACACAGTAGGTAAGACTACATTTTTGTCAGTTTTCTTATAGTTTAGAGGTGTTCTGTGTTTGATCAGAAAATAGCCTTCTAGATATGAATGACCGGAATTTTTCTTCTTTAGGGGCGCACACGCTAGAATTCAAAGTTTATTTAATAGGTCGCTTTGTGGTTCCCGCAAGGCTGCATTCATGATACTTGGTCGTTTGTAAAAAAAAAAAATCAAAAAAATTAACTGACTGATCGTAAATAATGGATGATACAATTTTCAACTTACACCTGAGAAGCTAGCGGTCATATTGCTCTAAACAAACATGACAGACACGCGATACAAGTTTCTTTTTTTTTTCTTTTTTTTTTCTTATGTAAGTTTCAAGTTGATCAATTTGGACTAACAATAATCTCAGGAAATGGTCGATATTACTGTAGAACAATGATAAGTCATGGTTGATAATACCAATAATCTAAGTTCGAAATTCGTCCACACTAAATTCTTTACCTATTAAAAAAAAAATTCGGCAAATGAGCTTACTAAGGGTTAGACCTTCAACAATAAATTACCCGGAAAAATTGGGGCCTACGGAATTATTTTGGCTCTACCAAATTTTGTGTCTACCCATATTAGTAGATAAGGGGTATCTAATTTTACGCAAAAATACTAAATTATCGTTTACCAAAACCTAAAATTACAAAGTAAAAGTAAACCTAATTACTTAAACTAATTACTCTATTTCTATTTCATCAAACGATTCTTCTTATTCTCTTCTACTCTTTTCTCCCTCTTCTTCTCCATTTCAAACCAAAACATCATCAAAAATCGACGATTCAAAAAACGATTAATCATTTGATTTTTCTATATAACAAAAATGGCAAGACGAATGAAGCATCACATTAAAGGAGCAACCCTACCTAATGGAAGCAATCCAGGAATTGCAGAAGCTACTAAACATAAACCGAAGAAAAAAACGATTACGGAGGAGGAAGGGGAAGAAACTCTTAGCTCGATACAACAAAAGGCTCGAATCATGTACTTTTCTATTATCCCATCACTCTAAATTAGGTTTTATTCACATGCCAACACTTAAAAATTGAAAATTTTGATTTCTGGGTTTTCTGCGAAATCCAGAATCGTTCGATGTTCATGTCCACATCCAACGATTCCAATTTGAATCGTTTGATGTTCATGCCCCCGTCAAATGATTCCAAGGTAACTGAAAAGTCAAGGTACATCGACCCAGAATCGTTGTAAGTAGACATTAAATCCAACGATTCTGGGTCGAGAAGAAACTGAACATTTATATGAATCGTTCGATGTGGACATCACTATCGAATGATTCAGGGTCGAGAAACCCAATATATCTGTTGGTTTTTTAGCCTAGAACCTTTGGATATGAACACCAAATAAAACGATTCCGAACTGTATAATGTTTTGAATCGTTGGATGTGTGTGCATCGTGAGGGAAGATTCTACTCTTGGAATTCCTAAATTCACTTGAATTAGATTGTTGATTACCGTATGTTGATTCTACTCTTGACCGACCACTATTTTTTTTATGTTGTAAATTTTTTGCAACTTTATATGCTGTTGTGAAATTTCTACTTCGTAACAGTTTCAGACAATTGCAAATTTTACACGTAGCAACAACTTAAAACTGTTGACAATGAGCCGTTGCAACCCAAATTCGCAACAACAATATAACTGTTGCGAAAATCTATAACACCGTGTTTCGCTACAGCCATCCGTTGTTGCAACTTCGTTTTGTAACAGAAATCTAGTGTTACGAAACACTAAAAATGGTGTAGTACACCAATGTCGTGCGTCTTCCAAAACACCAATCGTCAATCAACAAAATAGAGTTATGGCCGCTGGATGGAGAAGCACCCGAAGTACAATGGATCGTCCAACAAACGGGGTTGATATATGGATTCGATAACTCCGTGGTTTGGTATGACAAACCCCTTGTTTCTGCATTCCTTGAGAGATATTATGCGGAAACAGATACCTTTTATCTTCTGTTTGGGGATGACAATAACCCCAAACGATGTGCAGTTGATCACGGGTCTGGGCGTGGGAGGTAAATCTGTGAGGGGGCCCAACTACGTGAATGAGGTTTGATAGGATTTCGGAATACCCTATATATAGTAACCGCAATCGCACGGTGTCTAAAATGCAGACAACGGCAAGTACAAGTTGAATCCACAGGGAGCGGGGACAATACTACAATCAATATTCTTAATAAACTAATCAAAGACAATATTTTTTGGATTTTCGGAAATGCAAATGCATTAAATAAAGAAAAACTAAATAACTCTACAAACAGTAATACGGTCGGTAATTAGGGACTCAGAATTCCACCGATCTTCACATTTATGTGGTACAAATATTGATTCTTAACCATTTAATCTCTTTTATGTACTCTTTTTATTTGCCAAAAGTAGATTTTTGAAACATTGATTGTAAATCTTAAGCATGGAGCACCAAAACACTTAAGCTAAGCATGACCCATCAAATTAAATGACAACCAATTAGATTTTTAAAATAACAATTGTATAACAAAAGCATGGAACATCAAAAACCTAGGCCAAGCGTGTACCATCTAACGAAATCACAATTGTTTAATAAAAATCAATAAATCAATTAAAATAAGTGCAAAAAGTCATAAAGAATCAAATATAGTTACCAAACAAGTGTGGAAAATAGCTTCCTCAATTGTCTCAGTGATGGGGTTTAGCTCATCATGACCAAAACACTCTCAAAAGATTGGTACATAGCTCAAGTGTTTACAAATGATGAAAAAGGGTGAAAATAATGAAAACAAGAAATTCGCAATGTTTATAAACGTTACAGAACCACTGTTACAGAAGAAAAGTGTTTCAATGAAGATAAACGTTGTAAATGAAGATAAATATTGCAAAGTTAAAATCTTTGGCAACATAATCTTCAACCTTTTGGCCACAGAAACTTCAACCTTATAGCAACGTTTTCTTCATCTTCTTCATCACCATCATGGACAATTTTTTTATGGATTTTTATTTCTTCATTTCTGGACACTTCAGCCCACCCTGTATGATTTCCAGGCTCCTCTATTTATATTGCAACATCCATATCTTCCCAAATCTCATCATTACTTGTCAACATCTTTGAAGATATTTTCTTTGATGAGAATTTCATCTCGGTGATATTTCTTTTCTTCTTGGCATTTAATACTCAACAAATTTTGTGATCTTATTTCCTTGCAAAGACATAGTTTCTTATTTGAGAATGATTTGCTCGATGCTATGAGATAACTTTTTCTTGGAAATCACCGAAGATATTTGTTTTCTCTCTGTTGAATACAAGATGCGAGAGTCTCTGGATTGATTGTGTGTACAACTGTTGTTGATAAGGTAAGCGAATATCTCGTCTTTAGAATTTAAAAATTATCCAAAAAATTACGTGAACAACTCACACAGTTGTGAAGAATAAGTTCTCGCCAAAAATCTAAATTTGAAATTGAAAAGGGAGGGTGCCTTTATCATTTTTGTGGGTGCCTTTATCATTTCTTGTCAGGGTGCCTTTAACAAAATCTTGGGTGCCTTTAACACTTTTGATGGGGGTGTTTTTAGCAATTTTTAGCTGATTTCTCCATATTATTAATTTCACAAAAGTACCTACAAATAAAGAAAACGATATTATTAATACAAAAATGGAGAACTATTAATACAAATAAGAGATCAAATAAGACACATAAATGTGTCTATCAAATACCCTCAAACTTATATTTTGCTAGTCCTCGAGCAAATCTAATCTAAGAAAACCCTAACTCACTTTCGCAGGCATCGCGATTGCACTTAGCGTGTGCAATAAGCCTTTAAACCCATAGGTGTCCCTATCGGACGAGTTATAGTCTCGTGAGGGTTTACAAGAGGTATACCCACAAAACTTTTACTCCAAATTTTTGCTACCTATGAACGATTGAGGATAGACACTAAACAAGCTATTTAGTTGGCATACTAAGTTCTCCGGCTATATGAATCATTACCCTGTATGAATCCAATTGTTGTACACGAGTTTTCACTCAGCGTACTAAAATTCATATAAGAATGCAAACTCTACTCAAATAATCATTAAACGTTCCAAAACTGGATGGAAACATTCACATTGCTCGAAATCAATCAAATTTAAACACAAGGATAGGTTAGAAGATGGAAATAGAAGTAATGAATGGTGCATATGTTGACTAAGATGAACGATGTTTCCCAAAATATTAGTATAAAGTCCGGCTCGGATGCTCCTATTTTTATTATTATTTATATACATAATTTATCTCTTTTTTTTCTTTCTTTTTTCATCTTTTTTTTTCTTCCGACTACATGATTAGATCTTTCGAATCTAAGCGCATGCTCCTTTTCATCATATTACATGATAGTTCCCATGGATCCTGCATTCCACGCTTTCTTAGGCGACGGAGACAGGGAGAACACACAAATATTGCTGTCAAAGTGTCAATTTTTTTTTTTTATTTGAAGCAACATTAAAATTCTATCGCATCCGAGCTACGACCTTATGGCAATACTAGGGCCCACCAAATCACTTAGAGAAACATAAAATTACAAAAATAAAAGTAGAAAGTGATATGATTATGATGATTCTGAGATATGTTGTTCAATGATTATCATGTTATCTCTAACACCTGAGTGCATCCAGATATGAATAGACCATTTAGCTGGGCACACCAATTCCTATAGATAAGAACTATGTTTCCATCTACCTAGAATGGTGTGTGTCATCCTGAATAATTCACAAGTTTCTAAATTTTGGAGTTTCTTTATTGGCATCAATTTTCGGAAACTCTACCCACAAACCTAAATTTAACATTGTCCTCAATGTTTAAAAGCGTGCAACCTAAAATGGTATGCAATAGATATATATAGGAGAAACAAATGTAAATCAAAGAGAAGGGATTGGAAGATTTCACCTGATTGACGCAAGAAAAGAAGTATTCTCTGTAACACACATCAAGCGATAGTAATAACAAAGAATACTAAAAATAAAAATAAACAAAAAGCCTTAAAGAAAATAAAAACAAGAAAATAAAAATCTACTTACTGGATATGTACAGAAAGAATTCCCATACACTAATAACCTGAAAATTTGGGGATCAACCCAAAATAAAATATATACAAATGATAGCTTCACACTTAGATTATGGCAACACGGAGACAATGAAACTATCAAAAGTAGAGGATTACCCCCAAACCAAGTTTTTACTACACTTGGAAGTGCGTAAAGAACAAAATATGGGGATAATATTGGGATTTGGGAATCAATTGGTTCATGCACAATGTCAGGAACAGGCAAGTCCTCTGGGTGTTTGGATGCAAAGTGATCCAACAAAACTTGAAAAGCACACAATTCTAACCCTAAATTAGGTATCTTTTGGAAGTCTAGGGGTCTAGAAATAACCTCTAAGTCGGGTGAATGATCTTGTGTGATAGATTCATCTATGGGATTAGGCAAATCATCCACACAATCATCCACGGGGTCATATATTATGTATGGAATAGAGAGTCACTACATCAGCAAATAATCGCTGGCATTCCAGAACTCTCAATCTTTGTTCCAAACTAGGCGGTCTGTGTTTATAATACTTCTCATATATCATTAGAGTTGATTCTTCACGTACCTTAGGTGAAGAAAGAACTTCATTATGCCGTGACCGATTCATATATTCCCAAAGTGTCATCTTAGATGACGTCTCCTGAGAAGGAGTCATCATCCTCAGAAAAGTACCTGAAAAGAAAACAAAAACAAAAAAAGCACGTAAAAAGGAAAAAGAAATCCTAAAATAAAATAAAAAATAATGTACAAACTAACAAATAAATAAATAAAAACCTAAACTACGATTAGAAAATCAAAAATACTAATTACAATATTTCACAACCGCTTCCCGACAGCGGCGCCAAAAATTGATAGGATTTTGGAATACCCTATATATAATAACCGCAATCGCAAGGTGTCTATAATGCAAAGAACGACAAGTACGGGTCGAACCCACAGGGAGCGGGGACAATACTGCAATCAATTATCTTAATAAACTAATCAGAAATAATATTTTTTGGATTTTCGGAAATGCAAATGAATTAAATAAAGCAAAACTAAATAACTCTACAAGACAGTAATACGGTCGGTAATTAGGGACTCAGAATTCCACTGATCTTCACATTTATGTGGTACAAATATTGATTCTTAACCATTTAAGCTCTTTTATGGACTCCTTTTATTTGCCAAAAGTAGATTTTTGAAACATTGATTGTAAATCTTAAGCATGGAGCACCAAAACACTTAAGCTAAGTGATAGACACATTTTAGTGTCTAAATTGCACCTTAATTTCTAGTGAGTTAGTATTCGATTTTGTGTCTATTACGTGTTTTTATGCTTTTGTAGGTACATTAGAAGAATAAAGATTTGTGGAAAAATTGGCTCAAAAAGTGTTCAAGGCACCCGGGAAAATGGATCAAGGCACCCACACTTTGGATTGGAGCACCCTTGGATCGGGCTGAGCTGGATCGGGTCAACCCAGCGGGTCAACCAGGCGAGTCAACCCAGCGAGCTGGATCGGGCCGAGTCACCGAGTTGACTCATCGGGGTTCAACTGTTTGAACTGGTCGTGATAATCTCAAGTGATTCGCAAGATATTTTGCTTCTAGATTGTTCCAACATTGATAGTCATCTCACGCAAGTCTTAAACAGCAAAAAAATCCCGTGAAATCAGCTCGGAAATCATGTATTTGGCCGGAACTGTGTTTCGATTCGGATTGAGATTTGTGGGTTGTTTTAGAGAGTTCTATTAGGTTTAGAACTCTCTCTAGGGTTTCTACTACCTATATAAACCAAGAGAAGCCAAGAAAATCGAGAACAAAAGCCTAGAGAAGAATTCCGAAAATTTCCGGTGAAGCTCCGTCGCCGCCGGTGACCTGCTACTGCTCCGGCCGGCGTGTTCTTCATCAGCCACCATCGGAGAAGACGACTCAGCAACATTTATTTCTGTTGCTGATTCAAACTGCTCCTGTTGCCTTTCTTTCAAACCTTTGTTGCTTAGAAACACTTCTGTAACGGCTGAACCCTGTTCTGTGACATTTATATACGTATCTGTTCAGCTGTTGCACTATTCTTTGACCTTATAATCAACTTTTTGAGCAATGAAAAGGTCTTTTGAGCAAGTTTTCTCCACCATGAGCTAAGTCTATTTACTGGGATGATGGATAAGGTAATTTTCTCAAATTTATGTGATTTAATTATTTTTTAATAATTATTTATAATTCTTTTATTATTAGAATTGCATAGTTTTAAATAGTGAAAACGGTTTTCTTTCAACAGTTGTGCTTTTGCTTGATGGATTATGCTTGGTTAATTAATTTTGATAGTCCATGCTTGTGATTTTCCTCTGTTTGTTAGCATAACGAAACCAATTTTGGCAATTACTTGCGCTTCAATTAATTTAAAAAGAATTATCTGATTAATCACATAGGTTGTTAGAATCACCTGATTCCTGATTCCTGGTCCTTTTAAAATTATTCGAAAATTATCTTTAGGTTATTTAGTCTTTTTCATACTCCTGGAATTTTCTAGAGTTAATTAAAATCATTATTTTCTAAAATCATTACCTTCACAAGTTCGAGAATCGGTCACCTTATTTACCACTATTAAAATTACATCACTAAGCATGACCCATCAAATTAAATGACAACCAATTCGATTTTTAAAACAACAATTGTATAACAAAAGCATGGAACATCAAAAACCTAGGCCAAGTATGTACCATCTAACGAAATCACAATTGTTTAGTAAAAATCAATAAATCAATTAAAATAAGTGCAAAAAGTCATAAATAATCGAATATAGTTACCAAACAAGTGTGGAAAATAGCTTCCTTCATTGTCCCAGTGATGGGGTTTAGCTCCTCATGCCCAAAACACTCTCAAAATATTGGTACATAGCTCAAAGTGTTTACAAATGATAAAAAGGGTGAAAATAATGAAAACAAGAAATTCACAACGTTTATAAACGTTACAGAACCACTGTTATAGAAGAAAAGTGTTTCACTGAAGATAAACGTTACAAATGAAGATAAATGTTCTTTAGCAACATAATCTTCAACCTTTTGGCCACAGAAACTTCAACCTTATCGCAACGTTTTCTTCATCTTCTTCATCACCATCATGGACAAATTTTTTCTGGACTTTTATTTCTTCAATTCTGGACACTCCAGCCCACCCTGTATGCTTTCCAGGCTCCTCTATTTATATTGCAACATCCATATCTTCCCAAATCTCATCATTACTTGTCAACATCTTTGAAGATATTTTCTTTGATGAGAATTTCATCTCGGTAATATTTCTTTTTTTCTTGGTAGTTAATACTCAGCAAATTTTGTGATCTTATTTCCTTGCAAAGACATAGTTTCCTATTTGAGAATGATTTGCTCGATGCTATGAGATAAATTTTTTTTGGAAATCACCGAAGATATTTGTTTTCTCTATGTTGAAGACAAGATGCGAGATTCTCTGGCTTGATCGTGTGTACAACTGTTGTTGATAAGATAAGCGAATATCCCGTCTTTAGAATTTGAAATTATCCAAAATATTACGTGAACAACTCACGCAATTGTGAAGAATAAGTTCCCGCCAAAAATATAAATTTGAAATTGAAAAGAGAGGGTGCCTTTATCATTTGTGTGGGTTTCTTTATCATTTCTTGTCGGGGTGCCTTTAACAAAATCTTGGGTGCCTTTAACACTTTTGATGGGGGTGTTTTTAGCACTTTTTAGCCGATTTCTCCATATTTATTAATTTTACAAAAGTACCTACAAATAAAGAAAATGATATTATTAATACAAAAATGGAGAACTATTAATACAAATAAAAGATCAAATAAGACACATAAATGTGTCTATCAAGGTTAGTTGGAAGGACATCTACAAGTTCACCTCTAAGGTGTTTAGCTGGGATAAAGACAAGACCACGAGGGAGATGATGGTGGTGAAAGATAAAAAACAGAGAATATTTCATCTCAGCCACCTGAGGGAAGAGTTTTCGGGAACAATGGATCTTCATGAAAGTGATGAGATGACAGAGGACAATATCACTGCTACAAATACCGCATATACTCTCTACATCTTGGGATCTGTTATCTTCCCCGACGTTTTCGGTTCTCGGGTGAATGTCAACTACATCCAGTTAGTTGAACCATTGGACCAAGTCCGCGACTATTCCCGGGGCATTGTTTGCCTTACCTTCTTGTTGAACAAGATGAGAAAGTGTATTAGGGTAGACAAGACTCAAGTCGGAGGGAATGTGGCTCTTATCCAGGTAATTCAAGGGGTGTAGCTATGTAGTTTTGTTTTTCTTCTTTTTCGTATTCTCACCTATATTCCTATGTTGATGCATGTGTGGATATACTTGCACTTTCCAGAGTTTGCTAAGAGGGCCGGTGTGCAAGGGTATTGGGAAGGTGATTATTTTGAAAGAAAATACTCCTACCAAGGAAAGGTCCAGAGTCAGGAGGAGGACCTCCTTGAGCTGAGG
Organism: Papaver californicum; assembly: GCA_023531435.1. Classification (NCBI taxonomy): domain Eukaryota; kingdom Viridiplantae; phylum Streptophyta; class Magnoliopsida; order Ranunculales; family Papaveraceae; genus Papaver; species Papaver californicum. Next base: position 146,271 of record JAJJMC010019015.1, read on the forward strand.
CGGCGGCTGGAAAACTTGACGACGACGAATGTTGTCTTTAACCCTTACAAGGAAGCATTTACGGAAGTAAAGGTTATTGGGTGCCCGAAACAATGTTTCTATGGTCCTCTATTTCACCCCAGAGGCTATGTAATGTACAACCCGACAAGAGTAGCGAGGCAATGTGGTGTTGTACAAGGAATCCCTTTTAATTAAAAATACAAAATTGATATGCCTGACTTTAAGTCCCTTGAGAACGACACTGTGGTTGATAACAATCCGTTACCATCATCCAGCGACTGGGAGAAAAGGGCGTATAACATTTTTTGCTTGGGTAGGGATACCAACTCAGATGTCGAAGCATCTCCGGAATACATGTCATGGTACCTCAACGTTTCTCACACTCGTGTGATACGAATAAAGAGACCCTTGATCAAGGATCAGAATAGAGCTCTCGATGTTCTGGTACGTGTTGTGGTCTCTTATGGTATGTTACGAGGGTTTAAAATGAACCGTAACTTGTTTGTTGTTTGAAATGAAAACAAAGAAGAAGAATCACGTACCTGATCAACAAAATAAAAAAGTGTATCGGGAGAGGAGAACATGTTATGACGAACCGGACAAAGATTGAAGAATACAAGGCTCTGGAGGATGAACAAGCTGATGAGAGATTTGGGGAGACGGCAAAGAAACCAAGAGTGAGAAAGGCTTCTCGGGGGAATCAAGCAGTGGAAAAGGACCTTCCAAACGAGATCGAGGTGTTCGTGGTCGTGGGAAGGTGGTGATTTGGTTGAATGAATGCTTTCTTTTTTTTCAAACTCATGTCTTTCACTTTGGATAATTATGTCTTTAATTTATGTTTGTTGTTCGGATTTAAACATATCGATAATTAGGTTTGTTAGTTTACGAATGAACGGATTTAGTTGGTTTTAAAATTGTTGTGTATGCTAATTTTATCATTGGAACTGTTGATGTTTTTATTGCTAGAATCGTTCGACGTGGATAAACCTATCAAACGATTCTGAACATAAAATGCAGAACTTTTTCCAGGTATTCAGAATCGGTTTATGTCAACGTTCCTATAGAACGATTCTAGGCATAGCAAAACACCAAACTTTCTGATGGCTTTTTAGCCGAAAATCGTTCGATGTCGGCATCAATATCTAACGATTCTAGGTAGATAAAATGCCAATTTTTCAGCTGGTTTTTCAGGGAAGAGTCGTTCGATGTTGGAATTCATATCGAACGATTCTAGGCGGAGAAAAAACCAAACTTTCAAATGGCTTTTAAGCCAAGAATCGTTTGATATGGGCATCCATATCTAACGATTCTAAGAAGAGAAAATGCTAAATTTTTTATGTTGTTTTTAGCTTAGAGTCGTTCGATGTGGACTTACATATCGAATGATTCATACAAAATATTTCACCTAAATTTTGAGTTTTTCGATAAAAATAGCCGTTGGGTCTACCTATATATAAGAAAGACCTATATACATGACCCAACTTGCCCCAAACTTACGCCTTTTACTCACTCCCACTTCATCCAGTACTCAAATAAAGCCAGGCAAATGGATTGGGAACCAGATGAAGATTTGAAGCTCGTCAAGTCGTTCATTCCCGTCTTCCGCGAACGCCCGTTCGAAATTTATTCAATATTTTGGAAGAGAGTCAAAAAATTCTTCTATGACAGCACCGGGAACCCTAACCATCGCAAATGGAGAGACCTAGCTTTTAGATTCTACCATATCAAAAGCGAAATGCGAGAGTTCCGTAAAATTAGAAGAATAGTTCACGAGCATCATCCTCAAGCTTCTAATAGCAATAAAGTGAGTAGTTCGGCATGTTTATCCCTCTCTCATCGTTTGATATTCGCATACTAACGTGTAATCGATTTAATTTCAGGCCGAATGATTCCATAGCCTATGAGGAATTCAAAACGGGGAAAGAATGTTCATGCACACGAGGGAATACGCCGTGTTGAACCAACGTACTCGGAGGTTCATTAACGATGTATTAATGTGCGAGCTTCAAGAATACGCGTACTAAATCATGTAACACAATGCACTAATATCCTAAACTATGTAATGCAATGAGCTAATTTCCTAAACTATGAATGAAATTTTTCTTTTATGAAAGTGTAGCAGAATCGTTCCATAATAATACCCACATCCAACGATTATAAGTCGTTCTTTATGAAAGGAAATAGCCATCGATTCTGGTGTTCTTCGTGATTGAAGTTAATCAACCCAGAATCGGCATACGTTATCATTCGTATCCATCGATTATGGGTTGATTAACTTCAAAAAAAAAATCAAAATTTCTGAGATTTTTTGTAAGTTTTGATGATTTCTTAACACTAATTGATCTCACAACTAACACGATTAAACAACTACTAATCGAATTAATTAACACCAATTAATCATGTGGTAAATTAGGCATTGACATACATAGTTGGATAATGGGTTTGGTATTTACTTTATAATGATCCTATTTTATCTTTTAATGAGGACCAAAATAATTATCGTAGGCCCCAATTTAAACAAGATAAATTATAGGTATAAACATTTAAAACAAGTTAGGCAAATAAAATTGAGATTGGGTTAGACCTGCTCATACGTCCTTGTTGATGCAGGAGCAATGGCACTAACCCCCATTTACTGATCGTGTATATCTCCCCACTCCCCAGCCTTTATTATTTTCTATTTCCGGCTTTCCATTAAAATAGAATGTTGGGGCCGGGAGAGTTGTTTGTTGCCCGATTGCACCAAACCTTCTTACTTAGGCTTATTACGGCTAGTAGGCTTATTGTCACCATCATATGCCCCTCATTATCCTCACAAAAGCAGACCGTTGTGCCTGGGTACTCACCTTGAATACACAATGCTGAAGTGGGGAAATCACATCAGCGACAGCCAAGTCTCTGTCCCAGAGTGATCAGGTCCTCAATACATGTTCATTCCATACCATGATAATACGTACTACTACGGTGTCCCTATGGGGATAACATGTATTGTAGACTCTAGTATGCGTTTGTTTTATATCGCTTTTGTAAGTATGGGTTTTATTCTTTTATGAGGTTAGTATAAATTTTTTTTAGCCGATGAGCTTCGATTTCAGATCGTGGATATCACTTTTCCAATAATTTTATTACCTTACAACTATCATAATAATTCGTCTATCTCTCTTCCTAGAGGAGTCAAGTGAGGAGAAGTAGAGTAGCATGCAGTTGGCCACAACTGGCTCTAGCTTAAAGCGTATATATCTACCTTTAAAATCTCTTGCTCCCCATTTCTCTGCCCCTCATCACTTGGCGTGTGAAGGGATTACTGTCTTTTTATATGAAAAAAGCTAAACATATCATTGATCTTTTACTAGAACACAAGGAAAGCATATGCGTACATAGTTCTTTTTTCTGTTTGGTCCCAAAATTAAAGTCTAAGTACCAAAAAAATGAAAAAAAAGTTAGGGACTGTCTCGATTACAAAAGAAGATTGAATAATATTAATCGTTTTCTCCTCTCCTGTATGTCGACAGAAGAATAAAAACATGGCATTATTTGTTTTATGTATGACTGTTGTTAGCTTGATTGTTAGCTTCATTATGTAGGGCTGGCTCCGTTTATCAATCTTTTTTTTTGTGGGTATCACCTTAACTTGGTAGACCATAACATATGCATGTATGAAACAGTTCGGTTAAACTAGATTATCTGCATTGCTGGTAGACCATAGCATACGCATGCATCAATAGTGCTTGTTGTACTAATTCTACGAACCTCATGGAATTTTAGTGTGTGTGGATGTATTTACGATTTAGTTTTCAGATATATTTTTTTTATCACTAAATTATGGGTTTATTACATGGACTACTTCAAAAGAGTATATACAAAAGCGTATACATTTTTACCACAAAAAACGGATTATACTTAGCCGGTAGGAGAGCCGAGTATGGAGGAATAGAAACAAGTTGTTTCAACTTGTCAATAGGCTTTTAAACTTTATATATTTCCTCAGTTTCACTTTAGATGATAGTTTAGGGTTATTCTTTTGTTCCACATTACTTGATAATTTTTATATTTATAAAATTATCAATAATATCATAATATTTTATCTTGGAACTATTAGTTTATTTATAAATACACTAATAACAATTAATATTTTTTGAAAGTTTTTTTCAAGGGTATAGATGAAAAAATTTCATATCTCCCTCCATTTCTTTATCTACGTGACTATCATCTAAAGTAAAACGGAAAAAATATTATTTACATAATATATTTTTTTTAATTTATCATTTTTATTCATTGATCGTATTTATGAAGTGAGTTTTTCTTTTTATGTTTTCCTACCTTCAATTTTTGTTTTATCTGAAGATTACAGTGGAGTCAATATTAAATTACGGTGGACTCAATATTAGGGACTGGACATTCAAACTCTAATTTTTTGAGGATGAAAGGAGAACCTAACTTATGGAGATTCAATAAGATTATGCCTAATTTGTTAGTGGTTGCTGGGGTTACAATTTGGAACTTTGTAGCTTTAATGAATCGTGTCATGAGGCTGGTTGCAGTCTTTCATAAGTTGACAAAAAGGAAGGGAAAGAAAGACAGTTCTTTTAGCGTCCAAAGCGTCTCATATGATATAATTTCGTATGCTATGAGTCTATGACTGTCAGGTTTCACACGTCAAAAGCCTAACCCCCCATAAAATACATAAAGTCATTCATTATCAGAGGAAACATCTTCAACTAAATTGAAGTACTTTTTTGACTTTTGCCTACATAAAATATTTCTTTCTTTTAGATATTTAACATGAAGATTTCATTACTCTCAATTTAAAAGATTAAAAAACAATACAAAAACAAAAACAAAAATCTAAAATATAATATCAACTAGTACTCAAAATAGTAATGCTATAGGTCGCCGAAAAAAATTTCTTTAAATAATCAAAAAATTTAAACAAACCGTTTAGAAAAACTCTTCTAAAATAATTTAGAAGTATGTAAATGCTATTAACATTGACCGACGAGTTAAATTTTGAAAAATATCACATCATTATGAAATATTTCACAATTTACAGAGACCCCTAATTACATAAAAAAAGTGTTAATTAATTGCTCAATTACTAAAATGTAATTAGCAACCAACTTCATATTATCATGTTTAGGTTAAAAGAGAAGTAAGTAATGGATTAAGTAAGAACTGATATCACCACATCTTGTTGTATATATGGACAAGAGTATTTGACACGCGTTTTCTTCTTCTTCACAAACAAACAAACTTGAATACGTTTTTAGATTGTTTAATGACATCATGATATGAGTACTACAATCTAATTTAAAAACTTTTTTTTTTTGGAATTCTATTTATTTATATTTTATTTTATTTCAAAAATGCTGTTTTATTGAAAAAGAAATTAAAATTTAACTTATTATTATGGAGAGAGTATATATACTTGATTTGTGTTGAAAGGAAGTTGTGTATGTGAAAAGTGTTGAAGATTTTTCTTGTTTGATCATGACTTTGGTTTTCCTTTATATATACTTACTTGATCATTCTTGAGAGATATTAATGTTATCCAGAGGGGTTTTATATACAGAGCAATTTTTATTTGGATATCAGCAAGATTTTCTTGAATCTGATCACCAGCTTGATGGTGTGATCATAGTACTAACAGACCTGCAACAGAACTGGATTTTCTTGATCATTTTCAAAGATTTATCTTTTGGTAAGTTCAACATTTCAAGAATGTTCAAACTTTCAATTAACACCATTATCTAACTACTAGTTTCAAATTTTCAACCCGCCTCTCCATCTTCCAACCATTACTATCTCTTCTTCAATCAATCTCTCATTTTCTGTTGACTCAGTCAAACATCTCCATTAGTCCCTATAAGTTCTTATTTCATGTTTGATCATAGTATTCCTTTTCATATTAACTAGAATCTGTTTTCTGGTTCAGATGATTTTAGTTTGAAGCCTATACAAGAAGGTCTAGTATTACGAAGAAATGCAGAAACAGTGCAATAGTTTTGATCCAAGAATACTATTAGCTTTTTTCTTATACAATAGTTCTTTTTCCCTTTTTCTTTTCTGCTCTTTTTCTACATTAAGCTTACTTCATGGGTTCTTTCTTTATAGCTTTGCTTAATGGAGGTAGGTTCACTCAAACCACTTTTTTGGTTGTTTAAGTTATTAGGTTCATTACTTCATGGGTTTAATGGATTGGTCATCATAGATTTTGTTTTAATCCATTAGAATAACAAGAAGAAATATAACAAATACTCCTATTCTTACATATTTTTTTTTAATGAACAACAGGTTATTTGAAGAGAGATGGGTACAGCAAAATATAATATAAAGACACGATTGTTGACTATTACAATTCTTGGTTTCTTCTTAGGATTCTTATATTTGCAACAACAAGTGTCGGCTTATAGTGAAACCGACAATCATAACGAATACATCTCCCCTGCACCAGGTGAGAAAATACTACAACAATGACTCATTTTATTTTTGTGGTTTAACATAACATAAGATACTGGAGAAATCTAGATTTGATTTGAATCACCAATCTTTCATTGATTCCTGAGTAGTTTTTTTTTTATTTGTGCCGAGCACGTTAAACATCATTTGCCGAGAGCACGTAAATTTATTTTGATCTCTGAAATGAGCTGACCTGAGAAAAATTCCAATTTCTTTTCTATAAAATCTTTGGTGTGATATGGTTTCAAATTGCCAACAGACTAAATTTTATACAATGAAGGAATTTCAACAAATTACGTGCAGTGCAATAAGTAATTTTATAGGACCTCCATTTCCTAAGAAAAGAGACATACAGTACTTAGTTTCTTCTAACATTCATGACTCAACTCAAGCCGAACGCTCGCTCCAAAAGCAGCTAAATAGGGTGCTCTTATTGACGGTCAAGTACCTGCTAATATTGAAAAAAAACTGTAGCTGAGAATAACTAATCAGCAGTCAGCAGCATAATAAATATCTTTTTTGTCTTCAAGACTAATCCAACTCTCTGTTGTTTGTTTCTTCTTTTGGTCAGCCGGAAATTTGCAGCAGACAACAGAAGCGAGGGATTTGGGTAAAACAGTTAGAGTTGATCCTCTGAACAAATTCAAGAAATATAGAGGTGGCTTTGACATCAAAAGCAAGCATTATTGGAGTGTGAGCTTTCTTCCATCCCTTCTGAAGTTTGTCAGATTAGTGACTTGCATATGAAAATTTAATTGTAACTGACTTGCATATGTTTCCCTCTTTCAGTCTACTCTATTCACTGGGATCTATGGATACGCCATTGCAGTGTTTGGCCTTCTATTTGGTTTGATATATGGAGTAACTTTACTTTCTACGGCACTATGTTGCAAGACTAAGAAAGTTGAGATCAAGAAAACACAATTCTATTGTAGCTCTAGATATTGTTCTCTATGGCCAATTTTCTTGGGTACGGCCCTAACAGTTCTAGCCATGTAAGTTCTCCACCAAATATTTGAACACTGACCTAATTGTCATTTATATGTCACATTATTTACCTGCTATTTTCTCTAAAGTGCTGCTTCAGGAGTCGTTCTTGGCGGAAGCTCGAAATTTCATTCAAAAGCAAAGACAATAATGCATATTATTGTAGATACGGCGGATGGAGCATCAGACACAATACATAATGTAACAGGAGCAATGCGAAACATACCCAATGACCTAGGAACAATTCAAAATAAAACTGAAACAATTGGCTTCCCCAACTCTACAACTGAAAAGCTTGATACCGAAGCTTCAGAAATAAGAAGACAAGCTAAGAAAAACAGAGATATGATTGAAAAGGGTCTCAGCATTATGTAAGTTCTCCCACTCTTTTAGGGAAGAGGTTAAAGATTCACACGTACTTATTCTTATCCACAAGTGCAATCCCACAGCTACCAACTGCTAATAAATGTAAATCCGAACCCTGAACCCTGAACACTTGGTAAATCCAAAGAAGATTGGCAAACCAGGATCTATTGCCTTTCCATTTTAGGTTGCCATCACAGTTCACGGTTATCTTCATAAGTGTGACAATCTAATTTTGAAGAACTAAATATCATGTTACTTCCAGTAAACATCTTTTTGAATACTGGAGAAGATTTCATCTTAGATCATATGGAAATCTAGGATAGGTTAGGAAACTCTTAATACCCTCTCACCAATATGTTTCTATCTTTCAGGTACATAACAACCACCGTAGTTGTCACACTCAACCTGATTGCCCTCATTGCATTGTCTGGTGAGTAAATGACTACTAATTATGTTCATTTTCCAAGCAACAAGTTTACCAATTGATTTCAGAGGGTAGTTGTTAACTCTGAAGTTATCTTTTGTTCAGTTGCTGGAATTCTGAAGTTTCGCAGAGCAATTTACATGTAAGTAAGCCTCAACCACAGTATAACTCTTAATGTGTAAAATAAATACTTTCAAGTGGTTGGTAAACCTTCAGTTCAATCAACTCATGTATACTTCCTAATTGTGCAGGCTTATTATCATAAGTTGGTTATTGGCTGTTCTGTGCTGGGCGTACTTTGGACTGTACTATTCTATAGCAATGTAAAGGTTCTACTATATTTTTCATTTTTTTGGATTTAAATGAGACTATAAGAGTTGTATATTCCTTACTATCTAGAGAAAGGTTCTCAGGCAAACAAAACTGTTACTTTTCAGGTTTCTCGGCGACACCTGCACAGCTCTCAAAGACTTCCAACTAGACCCTAATAATAGTAGTTTGAGTTCGATAATCCCATGTGACGAATTGCGTTCAGCAAAATCAGTTCTACTCGATACCAGAATAGGAATTTATAATCTCATAAATCAGGTAAGCAATTTCTTATATCTAACTACCAACCTATTTTCATAATAAGATTAGTCTTACAGTAAAAAAGTATTTCACCTGCTTTTTATCTCTCCACAATTCAGGTGAATGCAAATATATCAGCTCTGCAGCCATTATCCCCCACAGGTCTAGTGCAAGTCTGCAACCCTTTCACAGCTCCTCCAGAATACAACTACCAACCAGCAAACTGTCCTACGAATACTATCCAAATAACAGAGATTCCTCAGGTACATTCAACAAATATATGATACAACTTAAGCAAAAAACATTAAATCAGTTATCCCCAATCTTCATTTATGTACCACATTCTAACAGAAGTGTAGAATCATCTTCTATAACCTGCTAAAGTTTTATTTGGTCCTTTCTGCTTGAAGGTTGTAAAGATACTTTCCTGTTCCAACGGGGATTCTTGTAAAAAAGGGGAATCCATATCTACGAGTGAATTGAGAAAAGTGGAGGCATATACAAGCTCAATTCAGAACCTATTAGATGCATTCCCTGGTATGGAGAGTCTTGTAGACTGTCAGGTCGTGAAAGATGCCTTTACGGAGATCCTCACAAAACATTGCAAACCTGTGAAGAAATCTGCAAAAATGGTGTGGTCAGCATTGGCTGTACTCTCATCACTGATGGTTGTTTTGGTTTCTATATGGACTATAACAGCATTTCATGATAGCAAACATCACTTTGCTCAAGGCTCTATACGACCCCAACTGGCGGGAACTAAATCGGAGGAATTTGAAATACCAAGTGCAAGCATCAACAAATCAGAATATCAGTTGGAACCATAACCACAACTCAGTTTTTCCTAGAATAGATGAATACAAATATTCGAAGAACCAGAGACTAGCTGCAGATTGTAAAAGGGAAAAGTCATATGATAAAAAGAAAACCACGGAGAGTTTGAGACCCAAAAGAAGGGCCCACCTCAAGTCTTTTTTCATCAGTGCTTTAACCCATCAGCCATTATCACCTAAACTGGTCATGGATACAAGGTTTTACACCCATATATACCATAAAAGCTCATGTCTTTCATTGAAGCAATTGTATATAATTTACTCACAGCAATGTCAAACTCTTTGCATTTAAAGCAATCACATAAATATAAGCTCAATTTTTGTTTCTCGGCAAAGTTGCATCAGACTCAGACTCATCAAGTATGCCACGATATGCAACGAATACATATTTCCACTGATATAATAATGCCAGGACTAACAATATGTGCTAAAATGCTGGGCGCTAGTAAATTGACCTCCAGTTGCCTTACACTTTCGCGATTTTGGGTATAAGTCAATTCAGTGGAAATATGTATTGGCTGCATATTGTGTGTGCTTAACAGATACACACACACCTCATTCACTTATCACCCAAACTAAATCATTTCCCAAATACATTTTTTACATAAACACAACGAAATGTACAATTTTCAATGTCATAAAATCCCAGAATGGGATTCATCACTAACTGCAATATGTGCGATAGTAATCAAAAAAATAAATAGAGTTTATACTGTTATTAACCAAAGAATGTTCTGCATACTAGTCAGGGTTTGTCTACCTAAAGTTCTCACTCAGCCAAATTTGAATCAAAACATGCACTATAAGTACTTTACCTGAGGCTAGATTCCCTTTCCTGAAGTTTGATTGATTCAAGCATCAAAATCCTTGCTTCTAAATACCTCCATTACCAATTACAGTAGACCCCTTCTTCCTTCTTCTCTATGAAATTGGTTGAAAGATCACTACTTACTGTTTCATCACAAAAAACTATAACATAGTTTTCAATTACCTCCTTTATCCTCTTCTGCTACAGTATGAAATGTAACTCTATCTTATGGCAAAGTTCTGTTTAGTTTTTTCGTCAAACATCTTGCATCTATATAAAGTGTAGTTCCATTATTCACCAAAAATATCAATTTTTATCACAATGAAATTGATTGAGGGAAGGTTTTGGATGATTTATGGTATCCATACAAACAGAGCTAACACCCACACATAAAATCGAAAAGGAGCCCTACTTTTAATACCGAGTAAAACCCCAAATTTTATAATCGAGTGAAAAAACCCTAAATACATCAAAACCAGAAATGAAGAACTGAAACACCAATACAAAGAAATAAGTAAGGGTTTGAATAAAATTAAACATTTTTGATGTTGCAGGAGTCTTATTTTTTTGTTAACCATTTCTTCAACAACCATAAGCTCCTGCATCGATTTTATCTTCTTTTTTTAACATTTCTTCAACCCCCAGAAATTAATCGGTCAGAAATTAGATAGGGTTTCATCCAGAAGCTACTCTATCAATTTCAAACATACAAAACAACCCAATTTTTATTATGTAGAAATGAAAAACTAGCCCTCTAGAATGAAACCTAACTAATTTCTGGTGTGAATTTCTGATATAGGCTAAAATCACCCATGTATCTCTGGTCGTACTCTCCCGCTAACTCCCTATGCTAAACCACGATCTGTTAACTCTGAAGTCTCGAACAGTAAAACATCTCAAGGGTGTGTCTTTGTACGAAAATGCGAAAATTGTAGTTCACCCAGCAATCAAAACCAACTCAAACATATTTTTCTAACTCGGGCAAAACTATCTTATTAATTGATGTTTGGTTTTTGGGTATTGTCCGTGTTTGGTATTTTGGTATTTGAACACTGTACGTTGATCCGCGTTGACTAAGTTAAATCTTGATTTCTATTTAATAAATTATTAAAAATTTAAATAAAAATTAAATATTAACATATTTACTATTATACCTTTCACTTTCCTAATATTTACATAATAAACTAAAATTGTATTTCCACCCTCAAACACTTCTTTTTGTTCAATATCACCCCCAACATCATATAGCCGCCCCTTCCACCGCCAAAAACAGCCGAGACTAAAACCACAGTTACTTCATCTCTTCTGCAACTTCATTATCCTAGTTCGTAGTTTTCTTCTTTTCCTCTTTTGTAACTTCATTCTTTCTCTAAAAATAGCGATCTCAACAAGACATATACAGAAAAATCTCTCAATTTCATGATGATTCTTCACCAGAGAATCTCCTGATTTCATGATGATTCTTCACCAGGAAGTCTCCAATTTCATGATGATTCTTCAAGAAAACCCTAATTAAAAAAACTCTAATTTTGTATCGTTAACCTGATTCTATTGGAAGAAGAGATACTGAGATGGCGAAGAACTGATGGATTTTTAGCTAGAGAAATTGATTCAGATAGGTTTTCAATGAAGAAGATTAGAGAGGTCTGTGGTTCAAGTAAGAGCAGAGAGATGGGTAAGCCGAGAATATGTGATGGTTGGGTTAGAAGAGCAACGTGAGACAGAGTAGTGAAAAAGTATGAGATTACGATTTTTTAATTTGATTCAGAAAATTAAGTTTTGTTTGTTTCATAAATTTGGGTTTCGATTTGGTGATATTGGGGTTTCAAACTGATTCAGTAACTTGGGTTTTGTTTGATTCAAAAATTGGGGTTTTGATTTGGTGATATTGGGGTTTCAAACTGATTCAGTAACTTGGGTTTTGTTTGATTCAAAAATTGGGGTTTTGATATGATTCATAAAATTGTGGTTTTTTTTATTTGATTCGGAAATTGAGGTTTTGTTGTTGAGAAGTAAGAGAACAATCGATCCAGGTCGAGTGGTGAATGGAGTTTGTCGTGAAAGATGGTGGTTGCGGTGTGGTTTTGGATGTTTGAATGATTGTTTGGTCTGATTTGAATGATTAGGTTTATGTTGAATTGTGATTCAAATTTGCATGGAAGGACAAATTGTGATTGAAATCATCAATTAGACGTGCCTAAATTTCCAACAGATTTGCACATGAGGTGCTCGATGTAATTCCAAAGAATGGTGGTGATGTTAGAGAGTTGGGTTTGGTTTTATAAAGAAGAACAAGTTGTTGTCTTCTTCAAAGAAATCAGGGAGGATGAAGATAGATCTATAGTCGTAGGTTTAATGGTTACATCATAACCGTTAGATGCTAAGCCCACATCAGGGATATATTTATAATCTCATATAATTTAATTTAGGGTTAATTGATTTTTGGTACTCAGGTTTTGACCAGGTTTAGTATTTGGTCTAACATTTGTCCAACGTTAAGGCTTGGTACCTTGACTGGATGTTGACCCGAGTTGAATAAGTTAAATTTAAACTTTTGTTTAATAGTTATTAAAAAAAATGGGCTAATTGATGTTTGGTACTCAGGTTTTGACCAGGTTTAGTATTTGGTCTAACATATTTAAAACTGTGTACCTTCTTTACGAATTCATGCATAAGTGAACTGTTAGACCAAATACTAAACCTGGTCAAAACCTGAGTACCAAACATCAAATAACCCATTTTTAATAGTTATTAAACAGAAGTTTAAACCTAACTTAGTCAACTCGGAACAACGTCAAGTCCAAGTACCAAGTGTTAACGTTGGACAAATGTTAGACCAAATACTAAACCTGGTCAAAATCTGAGTACCAAAAATCAATTAGCCCTAGTTAGAATCAAAGCTTAATTTCATCTTCTACATCTCAAATCTCACTGACCCATACCATTAATCAAAATATAGTTTGGTTAAAAATCCATATCCTCAGATTTATCACCTTTTCTTAATCGAATCGAAGTACTCAAAATCAGAGCTCAAAATCAAGATGAAATCAAAAGTTTAGGTACGATGAAAAAGAAGATAAATGTGTTTAGAAATTTTTTAGGGTTTTCTTCTTCAATCAGAGAAGGGAGAGAGGACATGAGAAAATATGAAGAAAATCTAGGGTTTCACTTGATGGTGCAACAAGACAAAGAGGGATTTTGGAACATCACCAAATCCCCTTTTTGTTTCTCATCCATCTTTCTATTTATGCTCCTCCATCTTCTAACTCTCTCAATAAACCAAACAGTTGAAACCCAACTCACGACAGCAATACCCTCTCTTCTTTTTCCCCATTCATCTCTACAAATTTCTCTGTGGAAAAGACGTGTTGGTGATGATAAAGAAGAGGAGATGGATCGATGGTCTAATGACTCTGATCCAGATAGCAAAAGAAGAATTGGAAGAGGAGATGATGGTCTGATAAGTTAAAGACTTGTAATGATTAGAAAATTAGGGTTTGGAAGTAGAACATAAACAAGTAAATAAGAAGATCTTATTTGATTCATTTATGTATCTTCAATCTTAACCGTCAATTTTTAGATAAGTGGAGAACTAATGTGGATCATATGATGGATAAAGGATACAGTTAGTCATTGTAAGTAAAGATAAATATATTTTAATGATTATCATTTAATTTTCTGAAAGTCTAGACGCGTCATGACTTAACTGGGTCAACACGGGTCAACGTAAATTTCAGGTACAAAATCTAAGCTGGTCAAAAGTTAGACCAAACCCTAATATTGGACAAAATATAAGTACCAAAGTCCAATTAACCCTTTTCAAATTTCAAAAGAAATCAATTCTTACATGCCCTAAGATTCAATTGCATTTGATTTTTTTCTTTTTTTTTTTTTAATAAAAGCCATTTTATTCCTGCTCCAATATTTCATTGTTTGAATATATTAGTTTCAAAAAGAGAAATACCAGGAAAATCGGGTTCATCTTCTTATTTTTTGGAATGAGATCATTATGACATGTCAAATTCGAGATTATTAGTAGGAATAGTCCATGAATCCTTATCAACGCGAGCATTCGATTGTGATTTTTTATTTCAATTTGTGAATTTAAGATTTGGAACAGGTGAAATCCAAGTTTAGGATTTTGCTTACAAAGGTTTTGATCAAGTGCAAGTTTGTTACAAAAAAGAAATTGTAGATACTTTCCATGCGAATGAAAAATAACATAAGAAAAATTGACTGGAAGTTTGGATTTTATTCTTAGAGCCACCCTGTTTCTTAGCATAAGATTAATCATGTTGGTGGAGATGACGGCGGTGGGAGTTGTTTAGAAATGGATGTGAGTTTTATATATTTAGTGGGTGTAATAAGTAAGGATAGTTTGGTCCCAAGTTAAAATAAAATATTGAATAAGTATTAGTTAGCGTTTTCGTACTTTTCGGATCATTTTTTGCTCTCCCTTTAAGAAAAATCACTGGAAAAGACAACCCAGAGTTAACCTGCTCTGTCTATTAAAATCGAATTTACCCTATTCTTGGTTTTCCATCCATTCATGGGGGAAAAGTGTTTGGGGAAAAGTGGAGGGCATGAGCATTTCCGAGATTTAATGTTCGTTTCTCTTTATGTTCTCGAATTGCCTTCCCAGGGTCAACTCATTTTTATCAATTCAGGCGAGTTTTTCGGCAGAGTAAAATGAGTTTTTCGCTCGAATCTCATCTCACAGAGAATGTGAAGGTCGTCTTGTTCATCAGCGGACACCGTGAAACTCACCGAAATCTCGGCTGAAATTGACCACATTGGTATATATATACACTTAACTAATTTTGGAAGTTGGTGTCTGTGGAGAAAATGAATTTGAAAGGTAAATTTGGAAAAGATTTTATACATAATCTTTACTATTCTACCCCTGGAAAAAAACCCATCATCTACAACTGGCTTACAAGGCTAGGGTTTCCCAAAACATATACAAAATGATGTTATTTGTAAAATATATGTCTTCTCAGAAGTAAATGTTGCGCCTCACTTTACTACAAGTACGAGAAATTCATTATTGTCCACTTTCGGCAAAAAGATGTAAAGAAGGAAAATAAAAGGGTTAATTGATGTTTAGTACTTAGGTTTTGTCCAATTTTAGTCTTTGGTCTAACGTTTATCCAATGTTAGAGCTTGGTACCTAGACTTGACGTTGACCCACGTTGACTAGATTTTAATTAATTTTATAAAATAAATTATATGAGTTTACAAATATATTCCTGATTTGGGCTTAACATCTAACGACTACGATGTAACATGAAACCTACGATAATGATTCAAACTTCTCTTCATATTCTCTTAACACGTGTTATATCACGGATACTCTCTTCATCTTTTCTTCATCTTCCCTTTTCTTAAATAAAGAAAAAAAAACCAGAGACAAAAATCAGAGTGATAGTTAATATTTTTCAGAATATCATTAATCTACGGTAATAGATCAAATATCATTAACCTAACTCTCTAATTTTCTTCTGCAACTTCATTCACTTCTTCTGCAACTTCACTCTTTCTGTCTAAAAATGGAGATGGCAGAATTAACTGTTTTTCATTCTTAATCAAGATACGAAGACAAACCTTATCATTCACAGTTTTATACGTTATAAGAATCCCTAGTTGAAGACCACAATCCAAATTCCCAATTTAGGATTTCGATTCAGAAATTAGGGTTTTGATTTGATTTAGTAAATAAGGGTTTTGTTTGATTCATACACTAGAATTTCGATTTAATGAAATCGGGGTTTTGATTTGGTTCAGTAAGTTAGGGTTTTGTTTGATTCGGAAATTAGGTATTCAAAATTGGGGTTTTGGTTGGATTCAGTAATTAGTGTGTTGCTGGGTTTTGTTGTTATTGTAAAGGGGATGAAGAAGATGAATATACGATGATGATTCGAGGGTTTGCTTTTGAAACTGAATGAAGTATGAATTTGGGTTCCTGTCTAATCGCTTTGAAGGTTTAGATGTTGGTGGAGGCTCGATTAGGTTTCGCTGGTGACTCTGGGTCTGTAAGACTGAAGAACACATAGAAGATGCTACGAAGGAGAAGAAGTAGAGAAATTGCAGCTGTTGTAATGGAGGATTTGATACTGCCAACGAGAATGAAAAATGGATATTAGTTTTTGCCGTGAATTGAACGCTTTATATTGAATTGAATCGAACTGGATTTATAGTTAATGGATGAATAATTTGCAGGGAAGAACTGTTGTTGGTGCATAAAATGGAAGAGAAGAAGGATGGAGATCGCTAGGTTAGGTTAAAGTCAATACTAGGGTAATTCCTTCATAGTGAAGGGTACAATAGTAAATGCATAAATATTTAGATTATATATTTATTTAAAGTTATACTTAACTGAGTCAATATAAATTAAATTAGTCAATGTGAATTCCAAGTACCAAACCCTAACATTGGACAAAAGTTAGACCAAATACTAAAATTGGAAACTATCCAAATACTAAACATCAATTAACCCAAAATAAAATACGATTATATATCCCACGTTCCTAAGAGCACCTCTGATCAGGGGCAAAATTAGGGCTTAGCTTACTCTGGCTTCAACCAGCTCCCGAAAGCAGGGGCGAATCCAAAAAGGGGCATGTGGGGTCATATACCCCTATAGTATTTTTTTAAGTTATGTAGACACCCATGTACTTCCTAATATTTTAGTACTAAAATTTTCCATTGCCCCGCACAAAATTTTAAAATTAAGAAAATATCCATATATTTTCTATATGGTCATTGTGTACTTTAAAAAAAATTAGTGTATTTTCCATATTCCATATCCAACAAACCTAAAATGAAGGAGATATATATTTTAATCCTCGTTTTATCGATTTTTTTTTATTTATCTACATTTTTTTCTATTTTCTATTTAGACGAACATGTATTTTAAGCTAGTTCTATATTAATGTGTGAGATTTTCTATTATATTATTAGCTATGATCTTTAAGAACAAAGAATATTCCCATTGAACAGTTGGGTTGGATTCACCACTACACAAAAGCTCAAACAAAACCTTTGTTTTATGCACTAAATATCATGATTTTATAAGCAACGGCGGAACTAGGACTCCACCAAGGGATGGGCTTGACTAGATTTCTATCTGGGCTTAATCTAAAAATTAGACTTAAAATTTTGTAAAACATAAAATAGGTTTTAAAAAAAATATCTTTATGGGCTTGACCTGGGTAAGCGAGACTCTAATTCCACCCATGTTCATAAGTAAATGTGGGCTCAAACATAATCCCGGTGCATATTTCTTTTCGGATGATATGAAATATACAAATTTTCTGGTCTATAGTTAGTTCGAGAGATATGTCACTTCCTAGTTTTCTTGTTAGGCATAGGGGCATAAACAAAAAAACCAAAAAAAAATCACTTATTTCTTTAAAAATTATGCAAACACCAAAAAGATCAACAATGTTTCAACAAAGGAGAGAGTATTACATAAGTAATGACCAGAATCTTCAACCTGAATTTGGAATTCGTCGGCATCTTTATTTCTGATAGCAATTAAAAAAGAATACTCAATTTTATTTTATTTTTGCAGAATCAATGTTTAAAACCAACAATCATATCCGGTTGCTGAACTTTAATACCATCCTGATAGAACATAAAAAGCATAGTAGAAGGCTTAGACGCTTGCCCAGTCAAACACTCGCTTTCCTTGGAAATAATTTTGGATCCAAGCTTCAAGATAGTCTTCCACCTTCACCCTCCTATACTTTCTAGGATTATCCTCGTCGATCCATTCCATTTCTTTATCGCTATGTAATGAATAAAACATAGCCAAAGAAATTCTGGTCCGTTCTGTATTTGTTACCGACCTGTGCAGTGGGCTCTTGAATATTCCATTACTTATTATCTGCAATTGATCCGCAATGTTAACAACCAGAGCTCCAGGCAGGCATGGAACACTAACCCATTGATCATTTTTATGAACTTGAAGACCTTCTACTTCTGGGTCTTGCAGAAGCACAGTTATTGCTCCTACATCTGTATGAGGTCTTAAGCCGTAAACAAGATCTGGTCTAGAAGAAGGGGGGTAAAAATTAATATGTGCATCCACGATTTGTCCATCACCCAGCTGGTTGACGAACTCATTCTCTTATAATCCTAGAGATTTGGCAATTGCCTTTAAAATTATCTCCGATATTGATCTAGCCTGAACGCTATATTTAACCAATGTTCTCCTGCATATCAGTACGCATAAGTAATTACTAATGATTATACTTGGAAAAAAAAAACTACCTCCGTTTCTGGAAAATAGATACTATCACTTTTTATGTTTCATTTTGTTTGTTGTTAGTACCTGAAATGCAATAGAGAATCATCACTAGGCCAGTACCAGAGCTTTCACTCTTCTACCGGTTCGATTAAGAGGCTTAGATAGTAAATCCAGTGAGAACCTGATCCTCATCAAATTTTAGTTGAATGGAATCACACCAAATCCCTGCTTCTCATCGCCTTTAGATGACGCGTACCTTTGCTTCTCTTCTAAAGGAAGATTAAAGAACTGCTTGGAAACATTATACATATCATCGAGTAAAATTTACGGAATCGCATGCCCTATTGCCTGAAAATCCATTATAAATATCCTTAAATTATTTAGTGATCAGTGAGGTATTATAGCAGCTAGATATGGACTTAGCACAAAAGATTATACCAGAAACATGCCCCATGAATTCAAAGCAGTTTTTAGCTTCTCCATCTCCCCTTCTTTCTCTTTGATGTAGGGCTGCACAAACCCAACCCAACCCGACACGAACCCGGCCCATTAATGAATGGGTCGGGTGCGGGTGATTTTTTTATACCCGCTTATCAACGGGTCGGGAGCGGGTGATAACTCCTCTCACCCGACCCGACCCGCCCACCCGCCATCTCACTCATAGAGTCATAAGACTCATATCTTCATTCTTCACTCATCGACTCTGTCTCTATTCTCTTTTATGTTCTCTATTCTTCTTCAACGATTCTTACTTCTCTTTCAGTTCATTTGTTTCAAAAGTTACAGAGCACAATACCACCACCAACATGAACCCAAGAATCATCACCACCACCTTGTTTCTTCTGTTGAATCTCTATCAGGTACATGTACTGTTTGTTTTTTAAAAAAAAAATTGACCTAATTGAAATTAATGTTTGTATCATTACATGATTGAGTAACAATTGATTATGGGTTTCATTAGTTTTGAGTGATTGTGAATTTGTGATGCTCATACCCAGCTGATGTTTTCTTAATTAGGGTTTTTAGGTAATTTTTAGGTAATTTCAATTAGGTTTGTTTGATCGTTTTCCTCTTCAAGAAAGTTTTAGTATCCACCATAAGTTGTGATCTGTGAAGATGTGAACCATTTTTCTCTGTTCAGTTATTTCTTTGTGAAATTACCCAGATGTTGTTTGTCAAATTGCCCAACTAAATATAAAGATGTTACTATTGTTGATTCTGTGTGGTGCTGTGATATCTAGTTGGATAGCAGAAAACAAAAATTCATTGAGAAGAATAAGATGGAGTAACTGTGTGCCTATTACTAATGAAAAACTAACAGGTCTTATAGTGTTAGTTTTGTTTCTGGAACTCATCATCAGCATAAAAACTTATGGCTTTTCAATCGGAGTTACTGTCCCTACATGTCTGGTG
Source organism: Papaver californicum (assembly GCA_023531435.1). Classification (NCBI taxonomy): domain Eukaryota; kingdom Viridiplantae; phylum Streptophyta; class Magnoliopsida; order Ranunculales; family Papaveraceae; genus Papaver; species Papaver californicum. Next base: position 166,379 of record JAJJMC010019015.1, read on the forward strand.
TAGCTGTTGGAGATGTTATTATGAACTGGAAAGAGTTGTTCTATAAACCTTCTTAATTTCCTTCTTATATAAACTTTATGTTAGGTTGTCAAATCTCATTGTTTAATTAGTCTGTTGTTTCACAGTTCTCTCCAAAACTTTTGATGCAACTGCAATGCATTTAGGAAAGGAAGGAACTACATCTACATTGGAGTATATATATCCAGAGTTGTGATTATTCTCGAGGTGAGGTAACATTTTACACCATGAATCCATCATGATTACCGGTGCAATTTGAGTTGTCTTCTGTTGAGTGTGCTCTAATTTATTTGGTTACAGTGTGGTTGAGTTGGCAATTTTTGGAATGGTTGAGAAACACAATGAACAGAACGGGATTTGCTACTTGTCCTGTTTTGTCTCATCTTCTTATTATTCCTGCCTTCTAATTATTTGAGATTTTATTTGGCCATGAGTTTTCTTTTTTGTTGTTTCTTTTGTAAAGTCATGTTTCTCATGTCTTTGTCTGTCATGATTTGTTAAATTTCATGTTATTTCCTCATTGTGTACCAGTACAACAAACAAGATGGTGTCATGGTGGGGTTTTCTTATGAGTTGCGTCATCTGTGCAAGAAGTTCCAGACTTTTTTTTTCTACTTTTTGTTACTTTTCCATTTTCAATGTAGGTTAGTTATTGTTTTCTGTGACTGAATATACTATTGGGGTTTGTGGATTATAGGGCAATTGTGTGCATGTTCATTTTCCTGTGATTGGTGAAGTATTTTTCCGCTGTTATATTACTTTACATCAGGTGCATCACATCGTCAAATACTTAGCTTTATGTGGATTTTCATGGATTTTACTTAATTTTTTATGGATTTTGATCAGTTTTACACTTTTCAATGTGTATAACATGTTCAATTGGAAAGTCTTTAGTCAACATCCTGTAATACATATAACTAATTCTAATACATATTAATAGTACTACTGTATTTGACTAATTCTAATACATATGTATATATGATAACTCACCCCTTCTGTCATCTCTGCCTTGTAGGTTATCACCATGGTTGAAATCTCAGAAGATGATGTTAGTTCAGATCTTCCACTTGTACAAGGAAGACCATCCCAAAGTTGTATGGGACCTCCACCTCAACGTCAACCGGCATCCTTAGCAGGGACAAGGAGTACAGCTGGGTCATCAGCGTCACCATCTAGTCAACCTTCATCATCCGCAACACCATCTTCTCAACCTTCATCATCAAATAAGAAGCCTAGAGTTGGTGTGAAGAAATCTTGGGTATGAAATCACTTCGATATTATAGAAGATGGTGCTAAAGCAAAGTGTAAGCATTGTCCAAAGGGTCGGGGTAGTTACAAGATTGGTGGTAAAACACATGGGACTACCAATCTTTCTCATCATTTAGAGAAGTGTATTGAGTACAAGAAATCAGTTAATAAGGAGCAGGGAGGACAACAGACACTTGGTTTTCAGCCGTGCAAGTCGGGAGAGGAACCACAGTTGGTGGGGGTCAGTTTTTCTCAAGAAGGATTAGAAAAGCGTTGATTAGGTTTATTATTACAGATGAAATGGCTTTTAGAATTGTTGAAGGCGAAGGTTTTAGGGCTTACAATAAGTTTCTTGAGCCGAGATTTAAAATTCCAAGTCGTATGACAGTGTATCGTGATATATGCACGTTGTTTTTGAATGAAAAGGCCTCATTGATAAGTTATTTCAATACAAATAAGACAAGGGTATGTCTTACTACTGATACTTGGACATCGATGCAGAACTACAATTACATGGTTGTAACGGCTCATTTTATTGATCGGGAATGGAAGCTGCATAAAAGAATCATCTGTTTTTGTTTGATTGAAAGTCACGAAGGTAAACAAATTGGTAAGTCTTTGGAGAAATGTTTGGTGGAATGGGGGCTTGAGAGAGTATTCACTGTCCCTCTTGATAATGCATCGAATAAAACTGCTATTGATTATTTGAGAAAACAAGTTGTTAGTTGGGGTTTTTCATTACTTGGAGATAAATTTTTGCATGTTAGATGTGCGGCTCACGTACTTGCTCTTGTCGTTAAGGATGGCTTAAAAAAGTACCATACATCAATTCTCAGAATCATGGCAGTGGTAAAGTATGTGACAAAATCTCCCGCAAGATTGAAGAAGTTTATGGATGCTGCTGAGATGGCAAGGATAGATTGTAAAAAAGGTTTGATTTTGGATGTGAAAACGCGGTGGAATTCTACTTATTTGATGTTAGTTGCTGCAGAGAGGTGTGAAAAAGCTTTTGAAAGGCTACATGAGTCAGATAGGGCATTCAGTGAGAAGTTTTGTTATGATATTTCAGTACCATTTTTTTCTATGGGTGACGGTGATGACAATGTTGATATAGATGCTGATTTTGATCTAGATTCTGACGATGAAGAAGAAAAAGTAGATATTCCAGAAGAAAAAGTAGATGTTGCTCTTAGAAAATCCAAGAAGAAGAAAATGCCTCCAGTGCATGCTCCTGAAAGATATGATTGGTGCAATTCCAGAGTTCTGATTCAGTTTCTAAAGGTATTCTACGATTCAACTGTTGTTTTTTCAGCTTCTACATATGTTACTTCCCACTCATTCTTGGAGGAACTCGGTACTGTTCGTCAAGAATTAGAAGATTGGAAAAATAGATACGAGGGATCCTTTCTTAAGTCACATGGGCGATGCAATGTTGCTCAAGTACAACAAGTATTGGGGAGATTTTGAAAAAATGAATTAGTTGATGTTTATTGTTGTACTTCTGGATCCACGAGAGAAAGAACAAGGATTGTATGTGACTGTTGAAGATTTAGTTGTGCATTACGACCTTGTGATAAAACAAAGAAGGGTAAAAGCTTGGGTTGATAAAGTTAAAAAGGATTTTGATGAACTGTTCACAGCTTATAAATTAGAACATACAGCTGAAAATGTGATATCTTCATCCGAGTCTCTAGGTAACTCTAGTTCTACTTCTTCTCAAGGTTCTTCTATTTCTAGCAAGGCTAAGTATAGGGAAGAAAGGAATAAACGTAAAAACCAATTGAGTACTGTGGAGGATCATAGAAGATCTGAGGTGGAAAGATACTTGGCTGAGCCTATCTACTCTCCGACCAATGAGGATTCTTCTTTTGATATATTACTTTGGTGGAAGATCAACTCTGCGAGGTTTGACATTTTGCCATTCATAGCCAAAGATATATTTGATATACCTGTTTCTTCTGTTGTTTCTGAATCAGCTTTTAGTACCGGAAAACGAATTTTGGATCCTTTTCGAAGTTCCTTAAAGCCTAGAACACTTGAGGCATTAATTTTATTGCAAAATTAGTTACGTACACCAATTGACAAAGATTCTTCTAGCCTTGGAGTCGAGGAGGAGGAGGTTGATGTTCTTGAGTCGGGTATAATTTGTACTTCATGAATCATGGTTCTTAACTTCATATACTATTATTACTATTGGTATTTTTAATCTTTTTCATTCTAATTGTTCACTTCTTTTGTTGCAGAGCTATTTGGTAACCTTGCTGCTTCTTCCATCATCATAGATGACGATTGATTCCTATTCGGTGACCTGGATGGTGCTGCTACTAAGATGAACTTGTTTTTGTTGCTAGTTGGGAAATGTCGTAGAATTGCATATTAAAACTTTAATTTTATTGTATAATTTTGAATGTTGGGACTTAGATTTTAAGATTATCGATTGTTGGTTAAAATGGTTTATCAGGCGGCGCGTGTGAGGATCAAAAAAACAGCCAAGTTCATGAAAAAAATTTGCATCATTTTTTGGACGGGTGACCCGCACCCGCCCGACTCGACCCGCCATCTGGGCGGGTCAGACCCGACCAGAGGACCAGGCGGGTCGGGTGCGGGTAAAAAAAAAATTAACCCGTTTTACGGCGGGTCGGGTGCGGGTGAGGTCAAACCCGACTCGACCCACCCGATGTGCAGCCCTACTTCGATGGATGCATTAGACGTCAAACGACTAACATCAATTATCGGAACAGATAAACAATCATCTCTAGTTACCTGCTGACCCTTAACATTAACATCTTTGCGGATATATTTTGGTGGTGGTTCTTCTCCACTGATTGCTAGTTCTTAGACATACTTCAATTGTGCAGTCAGTGCCTGCGATGGTGCTGATAGGACTCCCTCGGTATCCATGATAACAATTTGAAAACCGAAGACTAGATGTTGAGTGTAAAAGGGGAAAAGTTACAAGATAAAAAGAGAAGGACAGGGAGCTTGAGACCCAAAAGAAGGGCCAACCTCAAGTCTTTTTTCATCAGTGCTCTAACCCATCAGAAGGTTTTACACCCTTGTATAACGTAAAAGCTCATGTCTTTCACTGAAACAGTTGTATATGATTTATTACTCACAGTAATGTTAAACTTTCTGCCGTTAAAGCAATCACATAAAATATGAAGCCCAATCTCAATTTTAGTTTCTCTGCAGTTACATCAGACTCATCAAGTATGCCAAAATATGCAATCAATTTACTGTTCCCACTGACATGAGGGCACAAGTAATTCAAAATGCTGGGCGCTACCAATTCAAAAATTATTCAGCAATCAGATTCATAATATGTAATGAAGTTTCATATTTGGACTAATATAATTGATGCACAACTGACAATATGTATTTCAAAAGCTTGGCATTACCAATTCACAAATTCTTTAACAAATGTAGACTCTGTTGTTCTGCAGACATAAGATTGTTTTCATTTCATTACAACAAAGCAGGAAACATAATGCTTCCAAAGTCTCAGCACCTGTCTTTATACTTGTGAAATATACACCAAAAAGACATCATCGTTTATCCCATGAAATCATCTAAAGAAGTAAAAGGTAAAGTAGATGACCTATGCTTCCGCTGTAACTTGTCCTTCTTCCTGCAATTGGAATACAAGTTACTCGTTACAGTAGCAGGAAACATTGCAGAGCTCTACTACTGCATTTTAAGAACCATGAAACCACGAGGCAACATATCAGGAGTTAAAAGACTGCACAAAGGAATGCTAGTGACTAGCCATTTCGTAAGTACTTCATAAAAGTTGCAGTATGCTACAACATATAGTTATTAGATAAGTAAGAAAAAGGTAATCAAATAATCAACAAAAAAGAGAAGACCAGCCAGAACTCAAAACACAATTGATATTAAGGTTATACCCCTCAAGTGTGAGCAACAAAGCATCTACGACACCTTTTACCCAAATATGGTTGACCCTAAAGGCAAAGCCCACAGGTATAAACCCTCAAGTTTGAACTGCCGAAATTGCAAGCAGTTGAGTTAATAACGAATTGGTTAACCACACAAATGAATCAGTTAACCAAACACACAAGTTGATGGGCAATACCCCAAAACAAGGTAAGGTGAAAGACTATGTATTCTAAAATAGATTCACACACCTCATTCACATTCACTTATCACCCTACCTAAATAATTCCCCAAAAACATTTTTGCACAAAGACAGACAAATTTACAAATCTCAATGGAGTTTTGCTAGGGTGCACGTCGATTTGAGTGCACACACCCCACGTCGATGCACTATTTACCATTGGATAGGAAACCCATTAGAATGAATTACAGGCATATACAGTGAATTGCGCATCGCATGCACCAAATGCTCTAACATTTTTATTTTCAATGCCAGAAATCCTAAGTATGGAATTCAAAAACTAAGCATAACAATAATAAGGAAATTTCAACAACAAGTATAAGGGTTCATTCATGTTTGAATTATTGATAACTAATGATCGTTCTGCGTACTAGTAATTGTTTAATTACTAAACTTTGCCAACCCAAAAACCGTAAATATCTCACTTCCCCTAATTCAATCAAAACTAGTATAAAGTTTTACCTGAATCGATTCCTTTTTCTGAAATTTAAGAGATTCAAGCTTCGAGATCCTTGCTTGTAATGCATCAAATTTGTGATTCACCTTAAAGGAAAAGAAAAAAAAAATTCAGATAAAAAAAAAAAAAACATTCAAATTGAGGGAGAAAAAGAAAGAGAGTTAGGTCTTACTTCTGAAGTGAGAGAAATTCGTTCAGTGAGTAAATCTTTCCATACAAACTGTCCAATCACAGCTCCTGTTACACAGAAACCAAATCCAAACGAGACTAATCGAGTTCTCATCATTTTTTTATTCTTCCTGAAACGAACAAAAAAATCTTACTTGTACAGGTTTTTCTTTATACTAGATTCGTAGCACGGGCATGTTTAACTTTTCATCACTACCCCGTCCCGTCCCATATGGAACGGTTAGGTTTACACTTATTTATTTTCTTTTTCTTCTTAATGTAGTCACAGTTTCTGAATATGGTAGGTTTAATACTAACGAATTTCAAATTGAATTTGGTTTTGATGATACAATTAAGTATTGGGTGTAAACTAAGTCTATTAATTTTAAAACAAAAGAGCCAATATGAGAATGAGTTTTTTTGACCCCTAAATATTTACGCCAATCAAATTATGCCAAGTGTCCTTACCAGAACTCTCATTTTATAAAAACCACAAAAATCTTATTTCAGCCAATAGAAAACAAAAATTTCTACACGAGATTTATTTGCCTTGGCCTTTAAATCTTTAGATTATGATAAGGGTATTTATATCATTTTATTTACATTATACACATTGAACTTCAGAAGGCCCAAGAAACAAGGCCCATTGAGGCTGTCGTTGACTCCACTGTGAATAGGGATTGGTGCGGGTTTGAGTCCTATTCTGTGCACACTCTGACAAATATTCGCGCAACATTTTAAAATTATATTCGAAGTGAAGTGTGAGTAGATTTGGCATATATATTTTTGATATGCATGCCTGTAAATTAAGGAGCCCCATGAACTGGGGCAGAACCAGCTTGAGCATAACTGCACACCCAGCCTCTCAAGCCGATTTTAGCCATTTTAGCACATTGCGGCCCCTGCACCCCTCAATGTGCCTATGTTGGTAACTTTCCCACCCTTTCTTCAAAACCTGGCTCCGCCCCTGCCTAGGAGGACTGTAATTAATTTGAAAAACCAAAGGACTTGTGTGGTGCAACCATACGTCAACAGTACGACAACTTCACCCCTCAGGCATATATTGTTTTGTAACTTGGGTTGTTTCCCTTCATAGAAAGGCTGAAAAGCAAGGTTAAGAATTATTGTTATGGACTCCTACTTATTATGCAGGTGGTTAAAGCCTCCTCCAAGCTTTTCATATGCTGAATTCTACTGGTGCTTAAGTTACTGCAAATGCAGTTTGGAGCACATTGATAATGACTGTGCTACAGGGCCGTAATGGTTGTTTGTGGTATATATATCTAATATTGTCCATGACAGGCAGTGTTGGCGCCTTGGCGCGGCTACAAGAACATTTTCCTGCCGCCATTTATCTTAATGTGCAGTTTGTGGATCAACTGATCAGGCCAAATCTGGAAGAAAAAAAATGATGGCAATACGAGTACACGATAGAGATATAATGGACCAACATGATTTGCATCTTATGATAAATTGAAGTACATCAGATAATTGGCATCAAATCTGAATTATTCCCCTCATTCAAATCATTACTCAGAAAAAGAAAAAAAAAAGTAAGAAAACAAGCTTCACATGGAATAGCATTATCTGCTCGATCTCAGATAGCACCTTACATATAACTATCTTAATTAGTCTATGCAGAAACAAATTTCTTGGAACCGATTCAAATGTTGCTGGAACAAAGTTATGTAGACGTCTATGCTTCCGTCACCATCCAAAGAAGAAACTAAATATGCCACACCCTCCCAAGCTCCAATGAAGGCTTGAAAATGTAAGGCTTTCCAAATGAGAATTGAACGTCGAGCTTGGTAGTGCGAGCTTGTAACCCAAGCGGGGACATTAAAATGGTTGGACACTGAGTCTGTCGACTCGCACGTTCCAAGTTGGAGGTTGGTTTCATGATTCCAGCGTAAGCTGGGGTTGTGGGATCACTAAAGTGGAGGGCACCGTGTCAGGCTAGACCGTAGTTAACGCAGTAATGAATCAAGTCAGAAAGGCTTTTCTAATAGACAAGCCAAGTTACTAAAGCTCAATTCGGAGAGTAGGCTCGTAAATAGGAAAGAAAAAAGCAAACTAGGTGTTCATTCTCATTCTTCAGAAATTCTTTGAGAGCCTTGAATAGGGATGGCTTCACAGAGCAGCGAACACCTCCCTCTCTTGACAGTGGAAGGATAACGACTTGATGTGTCCTAGTTCCAACTCAGCATAAATTCATAGTAAAAATTCATTGTAAGAAATCCATAATCATACTTAGTTTATATATTATCAAATAGATGTTTCTGTTCCCTGGATGATCCTAGAACCTTACAGGCTTACATGTAGTAATGGCCATAAATAGAGATAAATGCAGTCATACCACTAGTCTATGGAGTAACAGATTTCGTCGAAGAGTGTCATTTGTTGTTTGAACAAACATACGTAAACATCGACGCCTTCATCAATGGACGGAACCAGATATACTAAACCCTCCAGAGAGTCGAACGACGGCATGAACAGGTAAGGTTTGCCATAGCCAAAATCAACTTCATTGAATGGAAATCCAAGCCAGCTATCAAATTCCAAATTGGGCCATAATGCTACCAACGTTCTTTCACCTCTTTCTGGTGTAGGATTTTCTCCCTGCATATCATTGCTTACAAAATCTATATATGATTTGAAGTAATCGTCGTTCAATCTCACCACCGATTCATGTATTATCGACGCGGTGTGGCTTAAAGATCCATTCGTCAGCTCTTTTACTTGAGCTGCCGGGTACGCACAGAGCACTAAATTACCGAAGTACTCACCAGGAATTTGAGGTATCAGCCTCTTCCGCCCGTTCACAGCGATCTTGATTTCTGTTGTTTGGCAGGAGAGTCCACGAACCTTAGTAATGGTTCTCCATAAATGAGCAACCAGGCTCTCGAATGTGGTATACGGCTTGCCTGAAACCGAAGAACCTGCCTTACTCTTGAGCTTGGCTATAAGTTCTATAGGGAAATGAAGTTTATGATATACCACATCCTCTTCTGAATAAGGAGGTACATTTGAAGGATCGATAAACTCGTCATTGATCACTCCTTTTGTGAACTCTAAGCTTTGATGATCAAACTCGACCCTGCATGGATTCCGAGGTACAAAAATGTCGCGGTTGTGCAAAGGACGTGGGTTGATCTCCAGTCCACGACAAACCCGACCCCAAGAAACCAAGAATTGACTCACTGAGAATCCATCAGCTGCCATATGGTTCGACGAGAAACTTATAACTAAAGACCCACAAGTAAATCTTGTGAGCTGAATTATTAAAATTTCTTTCATTCCTTCAAAGTCTGGATGAAGGGTTAATAAGGTGGATTGGTTAAGCGGCATCATCTGCTCAAGGGTGCGATCAGCCGATGCTTCAATGAACCTAACACCTTTGTCATTAAGAAGAATTATACTATGATTGTTCTCATCTTTACCAAGCCGACCAGCCCATACTCGGTACTCCGATAACACTTTCCCAAGACCTTGTTCTAAGAACGCGTTCGAAGGGTTTGGCGTTTTAAATGCATATATCACGGGTACGTGTTCGTCGGGTATATACCAATCAAAGACACTGAGAGGTGCAAACTGGTTTGTGTTGGGTGGTGGTTGTTCATCACCACTGTAAATTGGTCCTACTAGCTTTGAACTCAATTGTTGAACTCTGATCGACATAGTAATGGTTTTGTTAATGATTTTTGGTTGCGATAAAATGAAAGATTTGTGAGAAGGATTTATGTAGTTTATGGATGACCAAATTATAGCTTAAATAGTGACATGTAGAATGTCAGGTATAAATTGGATAACTGGGTTGGTGTAGGTAAAAAAAGAATGTGAATCTTGGATGCAAAAGTTGAGGTAGAATTTCTAGGAAACACAAAAACAGCTTCAAACATAAAGAGTGTTTGCAAGAGAATAGCTACTTAGATAGAGCTCATGCATTATATGCCATTTTTCGCCAAGAATTTGCAGCAAAAGATATTATTTTGTATTAAACCTCAACTTGTACTATTCTTGTATACCGCCATAAGGTATACAAGTTAGTGAAACCCATGTTTCAAACTGGACAAGAAATCTGAATATCTCACAAATATGTTTTACATAACTCAATAATAAAAAAAATAAAAAAAAATTGCATAAATTAGAAATATGGATTCGAGAATTAGCTATAACTTGTAACCTGTGGGTTGCAGGTTGCAGCAATTTTTCACTTTTCAGCTTCAACTCTTTGAGTGCATGATATTTTCAAGCAACGACTTCTGCAAAGTTCCTGCTGAACATAAGACCACAAAGATTTCCCAATGTGTTCCTGCAAACAGTTACAATTTTTAGACTAGTTTTAAGATTTGTTACCGGAAGAAAAAACAAAAACAGCATTCCTCGTACAGAATTCAGAAACATTTTACATGAAGCAGGAAAAAAAAAGTGTGTTACTATGGAAACAAGAATGGTGTGAAGTGACAACAGATTGGCAGTGTGCAAAGTAATGTAACGGGAAGATCGATGTAAGAACGTGAATCTGTGAAGTAAAGTAAAGAAATTCAACAATGCACATTAAGAATTTTGAGCTGCTCCAGTGTATGTAAAATATTATGCCTGCTGCAAACATCATTCATGCTTTAATGTACAAGCACAAATTACGCGCAAAGTATACAGAAAAATACTGGATGTTCTGAGTGTGCAGACACAAAAGCGCCCTGGAATTCATAATTTAACTTTGAAATAAGAAAAGAGAACAAGATAGGGACTTTGCGTAATCAAATAAGAAAAGAGCACAAAGAAGCAAGACTTCAGTTTGTAATTGAACAAAATAAACAAAATGATGCATTTGCACTTGGATACAACTAGTCAGCTACAAACACAGAACATAAAAAAGCCAAATTAGTTAAGAGCTGGGAATGAAGCACCTTCAATATAAATGCTGTTGCATAGCAGGAAAACCGATAACCCCAAATGCTTAAAAGGGGGATATTGGAGTATCAATATCCCTTATTGCAATTGATTTTAGACATTTCAGATCATTTGTTGAAAGCTTGAATTCCTTGCAATCTCTAATTGTTAATTTCCAGACTGAAGTTAAGCAGTGTAGATCAGGCAAGGATGTGAGAGCATGACAAGATTGTAACTTTAATTCCTTCAGAGATGGAAAAGGAGTGGGAATTTCTGATAACTTGCTGTTGCTGCAGAATGAAATGGTCAGCTTTTCTAGAGAAGAGAAAGAAGAGGTGGACCTTGACAAGCTAACTTCGGGCGGTGGAGGAGGTGGAACCCATTCTTCTAAATTTTCCATGGAATCAAGGGTCAGCTCAGTTAATGAAGGAAATGCAATTGTTGCAGTGTTACTTTCTTCGCCATACAGCATGCTACCCAGACGCGTGACAGAGTTCATTCCACGTATATGAAGAAGCTTCAGATTTTGGAGCTGCCCAAGTGATGGAAGTTGTTCGCATTTACTGCAGTCCAAGAGTACTAGTTCAACCAAATTAGGAAGACTAGACAAAAGAGAACCAACCAGCCATGGAGGAAGCACAGGACCCATGAAATTCTTTATCTTCATGGTTTTCAAATTTTGGTGAGGCCGGAGAGCTTCTAACACTGCACCATCATTAAAAGCATGCTCATTACGAGAAGACCTAGAACTCCAACGTAGATCTAAGCAGTGAATGTGTTGCTTCTCTTTTAGGTTTGCTTCCTTAGCATCTTCGCATTTGTCACATTGTCTAGTTTAGATATTTTCAACTCCCCTTGAAGGAGGTTTAGACCACCCAAATCTTCTAACTTTGTAATACCAAAGTCTGCAAGTTATGAAGACTGCTAATTGATGGAGAAAATGATTCGAAGAGACCACGTGAGAGGTCAAGGTATCTTAGGTGTATCATTTCAGAGACTGAGGCTGGTAGCTTCTCAATCCTCAATTCAGTCACCTCTAATACACGCAATTTCGTATTGCTAGAAGCACTCGCATCTTTCTTACATTTGCTTGCTTGAAAACCAACAATTGTTCGCAATTTCTTTCCGCAGAGGGATTCTGTGGACAGGCACGGAGCCAGTAAAGACCCACCGAGTTTCCTAAATTAGTTATATAAATATGGTTATTTCATAATTTTTTGGAAATTATGGGGACATTTGGTGAGTAGAAAATTATATTTTTTTCTTAAATAAAATAACCTTAGTATAATTAATCGTGTGTTTAATTTTATCTCTTCCATAACTTTATCTTTTTTTCCTTTTATTTATACATATTAAAAACACAATAGTTATATTAAAGTTTAAACCTCTTTTACAAATTAAGAAGTTTATCATCTATAAGCCTAGATAGCTAGACAAAGAAAGAAAGAAAAAAATTTCTATCCTTATGCTGAAGAGTTTCGAACTCAAGTCGCTTGTATCATTCTAATACTTATTTGTTCCTTTTTTCTTTACATTTGAATCCATTATTCATCTCGATTGTTCGTCTGTTCCACTACTCATATAATATAAGTACCTGCATTTCATGATTTTTATCTAGCACAATTGTTTTGAATATTAATTATTGTTCATCCTAATCATGTTAACTACAAGGTCTCTCTTTAAATATTAATTGGAAATATGGCTGCATAGGAACCGACCCGAGAAACCGAACCCGATAAAACCGCGGTTTATTTAACCGAACCCGACCGGGCGGTTTGGTATATGGTTTTCAAATTAAATAACCGTTCATGATGGTACGGTTCACGGGTTTAATATATAAACCGACCGGACCCGCACGTATAAACCGAAATATCATGGCCATTGATTATGCTTCATCCTAGCCCTCCATCTACTACCAATACCCTAAAACTAGAAGGGTCATATCATTTCTAAATTCTATTCTAATCTTCATCTTCCTCTCGACGCCGCTCTATCACTGCTATCAGGTCTTCTTTGATTCAGTCCATGACCATCCACTACCTTATAAGTCATCACCAACAACTTCTTCTTCTTCTTCTTCAATCCTCACCATCAACAACAACTATTTATTCTTAACAATCAATAGACAAACTAGGTATGTCAAATTTTGGGTTTTGATTATATAAAATTTAATCATCTTTTTGTTTTCTGGTTTAAAATTATATATGAATAATTAGTTTCTGGTTTCTGATTTTTTTTAGTTGGTTAGATCGAATTAATCAAAGTAGAAAATTAATCAGTAGAAAATTGAAAGCTACAAGTCGTGATAAACCGTAAGTACATCAAACCCAAGCCTTATTTTGCTTCGTATTTTGCTTTCCATTTAATTTGAAACATGAAATACATTTGAAAATTAGGGTTCATATGGTTTTTGAGGATTTTATTTTCCATCATGAAATATTGGTTTAAAATATAATTAATAAAGTTTGTGAAATGCTTGTTAATATGTTTCAACAGTATGACTGTTGAATTTGATTAATTTAAATTGAAATTGGGGATTTATTAGTGTAATGCTCTAATTTCATATGCATCAATTCAAGTGGAACTGTGATTCATATTTGGTGTTTTTTGTTGTTTCTTAGGGGGCTTAATGGGTGATTCATCAAGTCAATCTTTAGTTGTTTCCAGCCAAATGTCAAGTACATCTGCAGCTACAGCAGAAACTCAAGTTGAATCTACTGGGACACCTGAAACACAAATTGCACCTCAGATTAGAACTAAAGATGTAGCCCCAGTTGCAGACATCAAGAAGTCAAGAGTCTTTTCTGATGTATGGGTGAAGGACTTTACAAGGCTTGATCCTAAGACAACACAATGTAATCATTGTAAAAATAAATTTTCTGCACAGGCTAAGGATGGGATATCTAGCTTGAGGAGTCATGCAGAAAGATGTTCTAAGAATCCTAATAGGAAGAAGGAACAGAAAAGTCGTATGTTTCCACCCCCAAAACCAGGTGAAAATGCTAAATTAATTGCTTCCTCTTATAGTTATGATAGGTGCAAAAGGCGTTTAGTAGAATTTATAATTAAGGAAGAGTTGCCATTTAGATTGGTTGAGTCAGAAGGTTTAAGGGCCTTGCTTCAAGAGCTTGAGCCTAGATTCAAATGCCCTGGTCGCATGACAATTTTAACCATCTATAAAGAAGAGGGAGAAATGTTAAAGTATTTCAAGGCAAGCAAGCAGAGAGTATCACTCACAACCGATACATGGACATCACCAAACAATTTTAACTATATTTGTGTTATAGTTCATTATGTTGATCAAAATTGGAAGTTGCAAAAGAAAATTATTATGTCTTGCTTAGTTAAGGGTCATTCAGGTAAAGTCATTGGTAGGATGTTAGAGAAATGTTTGTTGGATTGGGAACTTGAGGATGTTTTTGTTGTGACACTTGACAATGTTAATGCTAATACTGTCACAGTTGATTACTTGAGGACTAGTGTGGTTGGTTGGACAGGTGCAATCGAATGAGCAGCATACTTGCATGTAAGACTTTTAATTTCTATAGATGATTTAATTTGTAATTCACCAACTGCAATTTCTAATATTTCCTAGTTTTTCATTCTTAACAGGTAAGATGTGTTGCCCATGTTCTTGCTCTTGTTGTAAGAGATGCAATACTTAAATATAACAAGTCGATTAAGAGGATCAGGTCAGTGATTAAGTATGTTTGTAGTTCTCCTTTTAGGTTGGCTAAATTTAGATACTATGCTTCTTTGAAAAAGGTTGAATGGAAGAAAAGTTTGATCTTAGATGTGAAAACTAGGTGGAATAGCACTTATCTTATGTTAGATGCTACAGAGAAATATGAAAGGGCTTTTAATAGGTTAGAAAAGGATGATAAAGAATTTCGAAAGAAGTACATTTTCCCCGAAGATAAATTTGATGCTTTACCTGATATTCGTAGTTTTGATATAGATGATGATAAAATTTTATTTTCTAGTTCTGAATTTAGTTCTGAATCTGATAATGAAATTGTAAATACTAATCCAAGAGGCAGGAAGCAGAATAAGAAAAAAAAGAACAAGCCTAAACAGCATGCTCCCTACCCTGAAGATTGGTCCTATACCAGAGGTCTTATAAAGTGTTTGAAGGTATTTTTTGATTCTACTTTAAAGTTTTGTGCTTCATCACAAGTTACAACACATAATTTCTTATGGCAATTGACAATCATCCATGAACAATTAGTTGCTTTTAGAGATTATAAACACCAGATTCTTATATTACAAGTATGGCTGCTCTTATGTTTAAAAAGTACAATAAGTATTGGGATATGTATGAAGATATAAATTCTGTCATGTTTTTTGCCCAGGTGCTTGATCCACGAGCGAAAGAAGGTGGATTAGAATTTGTATTAGTGTTTGTATGTGAAAAAATTATGATAGGATTCTTCATAGTATTATGATAAATGTGAAATAAAAACTTGTGAGACTCTTTGAAGAATATAAATCTGTGTTGAGGATGGGTCAACTAGTGATTGTAGTAGTAAGTATAGATGACACTCCAGTTGTTATGGTAGATGATTCAATTGAGGCTATACTTCCAAAGAGAAATACAGAAAACACACACACAAGAAGTCACCATAGATGATTCAATTGCTGCCAAACCCAATTTCATATCCCGTCCCACACTTGTGACAGCGTATGAAATTCACAGTCAGTTTTGAGAAAGAGTTTTACAACACATCAGTCTAACACTTGGTATCTTACCAAATTTAATACATGTACACTGGATTAAAGTTGGGCTCGATCCACACTAGTTTTTAGTTCTAGTGTGACATGAAACCCTTTCTAAAATCCACCATAAAAAAATCGTGGTATATGACAAACTCGTCCTCAAAGACTCAAACCGAGTCTAACATCAGAAACAATTTCATATGCAAAATGCCTACTTCGGAAAGAAATAAAGTACTCATGCACAAAGCTTAATAATTCAAATAACTGAAACAGATATTTGCTATTATGTCTAAAATTCATAGTATACGAATGATTACAACAAACAACTGCTCGTACTCATCACTAGAAAGTCATAAACATATATGCAAGGAAGTGAAAACACACACACAAGAAAAAGAAGAATGATTCACCTAAAAGAAAGCCAATGTAGAAAATATTTTTGAACCGACAGTTTTGCAAGATAGGGATCTAGTGTCACCACAACAAATAAGACCCAACAACTTTGAGAACAATAAAGTCATAAGTAAGAAACATTTGAAGTGAGACCTGAAAAGAATCTGTTGCAGGTAGAGGGGACGGGTTTCAAGAACTGGGACTCATGCATTATATGCCATTTTTTTCATTACTAACTTAAAACTGTGGCTCATGTGTAACATAGAAATGTCAATCTTATCAAAGTCTTAGCTAAAACATAACAAGCAGTAATGACTATTTATTTTCTTTTCTAAGTGTGATCCACTTGGTGAGAAGACTGTACACATGCTCTTGGAACATCTCTATGTTAGAACTGAAACAAAATGTCAATGTAAACCATGACAACTGATAGGTCGTCTAGGAAGCTAGGACCTGAACACTGGACATAGACAAGCAATAACAATTTGGAGAAAGAGTTCAATGACCTACAAGAACTTAGCCTCTAATGCAGTTCTTGAAGCTCTGCCAGGAAAGCCAATTTTGGTTAACGCATATCATTAACCGAAAATTTGTAAACCTCATTCCCTTGCCTTTTCCGCTTAACATTTGGTTAGTGCACCTCATGACTTTATTTGACTTACTGTTCTTTTTCTTTGTTTTTGTGTTACTTTCAGTACATGTTTCCACACTTCCACAACACGACCCCTATTTCTGTTTCGCCAAACAACATTGGTGCAATAAGAAACTAGATTAAGAATGATAAGTTAATATCTGAATGTATAGACTAATTTACTACTTTTTCCGCTTAACATTTAGTTAGTGTACCACTTGATGCAACACCTGTACAAGTATGAGAGATTAGATTATATGATCTCAACAACAAGATCATACAAAAACTAAAATCGACGATTTCCGTCTCAGTTGTACTGAGATCTTACTCTGTACCTCATTCCTTCACTAGTCTCTAAGGGTGTCTTGACATCTCTCATACTGGTCTAACAAGGAAACATTTGAAACTGAAAGGGTGCAAGTTTGAAGCTTAACCGAAGATATTACATCTATAAATAAAGTATACCAAATGTCTCGTTTACAGATATCAGATAATCACCCCTCGCTGTTTCTGATTTTCATTCATCTACTCCGAGCTTGAGATATTACCTAGAGATACTGCCATGCTGGAAACTTCTAAGGTGTTTAACCTCACACTAACATTATGGCAAAACTTGGAGAAGGTAAGACTAAATATCCATCATAAGCTTAATTTGATTGAGTGCATATATCTATTCTCATTTGAACACTAGAAGATTCATATGCTCCATGAACCTTGATGTATCTGCCTTATGCATAAACAGAGGCTACTGAACAAAGATTCATACAGTCAAGGACCCTAAGCCAGTCGTAAATTCTCACTTGAACATTAGAAGATTCATATGCTACATGAACCTAAATGTAGCTGCTTTACGCATAAACAGAGGCTACTGAACAAAGATTCATACTGTTAAGGACCCTAAGCCAGTCGCATATTCATCATCTCTAAATCGGCTATAAACCTCTGTTGTTAACTAAGCCCCTTCTGTCGAACCTTAAGCCAGTTCTAAGTGAACATCTCTAAATCGCACAACAAATCAAAAAGAATATTAACACAAAATTTGCAGATGCATGTGATTCACCTGGATCTACTATGCTCTCATGCAATCTAAGAATATACATCTAATACTGAGAATGAGATGAGAGAAAACATGATGGAACATGCAAAAGACATTGCCTGACCCCAAATCGCCACAATAGTGGTGTTCATAAACATAATTACCTTATTCAATTAGCTAAGGAGTTATTTTGTGCTACGTTTAAAACTCATATTACATATGAAACCAACTAGATGCTTGTGAGTTGTAACTAAATTTTATTTCAAGAGTGTCCTAACTAAATTATTCAAGCAAAGAAAGAGGAAAAACAAAATGGCATTCAACATCCAGTTACTGAATTGTAAAACAAGATAAACCCATGTAATTCCATAAATATATCCATGTGTCGGTTGTTTTTTGAGACAGTAACACCTCAAGAAAGAACTAACATGATCAACTAACTAAATTACAAGAAAGGAATTATCAAAAACAGACCTGTAAACATTCTGTCATTATTACTCAGAAGAATCTTTTGCAGGAACTGAATGATGGCTGACAGCAATAGGGGGGCGTATAGCTCGGTGGGTTTCTTGTTGTTGCTTACGGGCCTTGTACATCTCTTCCGTTTCGATCACAACCAACCTCTTAACCTGTAATTGAAGAGAAGATCAGGAACTAGAGTAACATGTTTACCTATATAGAACCAAACCATAATTTTCCCTATAAAAATGGTGACAAAGCTCAAAAGATAAATAATTTGAGGCTGTGGATATTTTAACCTGCTGAAGCATCCCTCTAACTGTAGGTGTATTATATCGCATGACAGTTCTGTTAGATTTGCCAAGGCGCAAGGCCTCAAGGGTGCGCCTGTGAGATTTCCTTGTCCCCGGGATTCCCCTCACTTGGGTTATATAAATGTTGGAACTCCAAGCAATTGGAACACATGCTTTGTAAGCCTTGAACGCACTCATTTCTTCACTAACTTGGATAACCAATACAAAAATGAATCAATTATTTGGATGTGAGTGAAACTCCTACGAATATCTCATGCAGATATATATGTAAAAAAAAGTTCAAAATGACATAGATAATAAAACAAAGAGGAATTAAACTGAAGGGCGAGAGAAAAACCAACAAGAGCACCCAAACACAAGAATTATAAAGAAACCAAGTCAGAAGACTTATTGATATTGGGAAAGATATTTCTGACAATGTCTTTTTAAAAGAGGTTCCCTGGGCTTCAGATGCAAGTGTCACTGACCTTGCCCTACATCAAGAAATCATACCACATAAAGGCATAGCTGACAGGCTTCCACTTAAAAAAACATAATGAGCGACACCCTTCATATACTACTGAAGTAGAAATAGACTCTGAAATCCAAGTTATCAATGGAAAGCATGAAATCTCAAACTCTACGATATAATTCGGAAAGTTAAAAATTCTGATCTTTGATCAGCCAAATAACCAAATTATCTTCTTTCTTTTTTTTTTCTTTTTCAATTTCTTTCGGATATGATTACACATTAGGATTAAGGGAGATGCTCTGAGTCTAATAGAGATTCAAAAGCTAAAGATAATTTCCGAGGGATCAAAACAAACACACAAACACACAAACATTGAATTATGACCCAAATGACCAACCAGGAGAAAATTGGAAAGATAGCTTACATAAACAACACATAATAAGCCTAAAACACTTGCAAGAGTAACCAACCTAGAGAACTTACAGAGAACAGAAAAAAAAAATCACACTTTTAGGGCAAAATCCACAATGTATTATATATTCCCCATCTATGGTTCGCAACTAAAACTTCAAAAAAAACTCTTAAACCCTAACGTGACAGATAAAACCTAACCCCCATTCAACAATCCATCATAAAATCCAAAATAAACCAAAAATATAAAGCCTAAACTCTAAATCAATTAGTTATAATTCTTCTTTACAGACATTTCATCAACCATTGTATACTACAAAAACAATACCAAGCCCTAGAGAGACTAAAACGTAAATTCAAAGAAATACAGAGAGATTATAGCTTACAGATTGATCAAGCAGAATCAGATTTCTCTCCAGGGGAGGAGGGGAGTACAGAAAATGAAGAAAACTCAGTGCTCTATACTAACCAAAACCCTATTGTTCTCTACTTCTCTCCTTAAAGAATCAAAATGGGCCTTGCTATTATAAAGATGTAGTTGTTCACTTCTCCAGGCCCAATAAGGTTAAAAGAAAAACGTGGGTCCCACGTAGACGTTTATATAAAATAAAAAAAGAATATCATTTCGCGAAGAATTTTATCATTTTTAGGGCATCAAAATCAATCTCCATCGAAAATATCTGGTAATCCAATCTACTCCAAAAACTTTTCTAATTTCATTTTCAGGTTATATGATAATAACATAACTATTGAATTGGTATAGAATTTTGATCATTAAATTTACTATAATAAAAAAAATTTGTAGCTGTAGTTGAATTAATGGAATTTTTGGAATTTATGTAGTTTTGAGGTTTAATATGATTAGATTGATTTAGAGGATGTGAAGTATGATTCCTTTTTTACTTGTAGCTATAACAGATTTAAAAGTTTAGGGAAGCTAATTTTAACTTTAAAAAAGCAAATTTTAGGTCTGTCTTCCACGGAAGCAATGTTAAATTCTTTCTCAACAGTGAATTGATTATTGAAACGATTATTTTTTCTTTGGCTATGTCTGCCATATCAGAATATGCTAAGTTAACTATGTTGCTGTGGGTATTGTAGTTTCTTATATTATAAGATAAGGTTTTAATGTAATTTTTTTTTTGATTAACATGTAAAAGAACAAGTAGGGGTTTACTTGTGCTGGACTTTGATTTGATATGAGTAAAAGAACAAGTAGGTTGTATGTTGTCTGAATTTTGTGTTTTTCTTGGATACCACGAGACTATTTTGTTATGAATGGTGTCTTGGCGTAGTTTCCAGAGTTTGTGTATTCATCATTTATATGCACGTGAGGTTGCTTGACAGTAGTAGTTTACCTTGCTTTGGTAGGATTATGTTGTGTTGCAAATGTTTTCTAAATTGTGTGTTTTGCCTGGACACCACAAGACTATGGGGTCTTTTGTGTGTATGTAAGTGATGCTGATTTACGTGAGTAGTTTCACCTTGTGGGGGTTTCTCCTGTCTCCTGGCCAATGCCAAAGTAAGGCAGATTTTTTTCTATGTTATAAAGCACCATGTACCAAGGTTCGTGGTCCAGTAATCCCATTTAGGATATTTTCCCCTGTAGAGTCGCATTCGAACAGTTAGTTGCGCTCTTTTCATTCTCCTTATTTCTATCTAGGTCATCATCCGACTAGCGAGTGTTCTCTAATCTGAGTCTCAAAGGTGAAAGGGTGCTTTCTTCTTGTTAAGACTATTTCGGCTAATCAGTTCTCAGTTATTTCGACGATAGATGGGTCATCGGAGAACTTCTCTGCGTGTTATGACTCCTAAGAAGTGTCAGTACTATGCGTGTTCCTCAGCCGGGGAGGGGGTCGGAGCCCATGCTTCAAAAGCTGCACACCTGTCCTCCCCAGCTTGGAAATAGGAGAGAGATGGTCCTTGGTTCTCATCTGAAACCCTCCAGCAATTGCTTTCCACATCTTTACTCATCTTGCCAGTCTAAAAAATTCTGTCACTTGTCTCTCAAGCCCATGTTGTTGCATTAAGTGTTAAGAAAAGTTTCTTATTTTTCTCCTAAAACTTCTTTCGCTTTCAGATTTTAGAAACTAACAGCACTCCATTGTACATGAGCAAAAATTCTGAATATCAGTGTTAACTGGTATAAATTTCCACTGAGCTTTGCTCAATTTTCTAGTTTCTTCATACATTTCTCTGTCGCCTTTCCTGGTTAATAGCATCGTTCAAGTAGTATTGTCATCTTGCGAATGGCGAATGTGATGAAGAGTGAACTATATGCAGGGTCGTTAGGGGTGGACGGTTGAAAATATATGGTCATCCAAGCTATGGCTCCACAGAAAAATAAGAAAAGAGCTGCTAATGCAGTGGAAGCCTCCTTGGCTCCATCTTCGTCATCGGTAGCCAAAACTTCAAAGTCATTAAAGCCTGAACCCAAAATTAGGAAGAAAACCTCAAACCATGTCTCTGCAGAGAATATAATCAAAACTTCTCCTGAAGTGGAGGCCTCCTCATTACCATCCTCATCAGGAAAGGATAACCCAAAGTTAGTAAAGCCTGTGACTAGGATTGTGAAGAAATCCCAAAATCAGAACTTTGCCAGGAGAAGAAGAAAAAATCATATGTCACAGGCTCAGGATAAATCGAAGAAGGATGGCAAGAAGAATGGACAAGAGGCCAGCAAGGAACTGAGTACCACTGAAAGAAATGATGTGAAGAATACAAAGTCCCATGAGAGATTCAAAAAGAAGGGCAATAACAATGAGGAGAACAGTGAGAAGAGGCAGAGGGATCACAAGGGTAAGGAAAAACTTGGAGGGCTGATTATGATGTGCAATTCAAAAACGAAGCCCGACTGTTTTCGCTTTAGAGTCATGGGTGTTTCACTTAACAAGAAAGAGCTTGTCTTGGCCATCAAACCTGGTCTAAAGCTCTTCCTCTATGATTTCGATCTCAAGCTACTTTATGGAATCTATAGGGCATCTTCTGTTGGTGGGATGAAGCTTGAGCCTAAAGCTTTTGATGGTGCCTTCCCTGTTCAGGTTCCGTTTTCTAACTCTTCTTCTTCGTCTATAGCGGAACAGCAACGCCCTGTTGTTGACATTTAGATTTCTCGTAGGTGCGTTTTAATGTCTTCAAGGATTGTTTTCCCCTACCCGAAGATGTGTTTATGAAGGCAATCAGAGACAAAAACAGTGACAAGACGCAAAAATTTCAGACTGAGCTGACTGTACAACAAGTGAGAATTACTACTCCTTGGAATGTGACCAATCTCAATTCTGCCGTAGCTTAATTCCTGATAACCTCCCTATTTGCTATCACAGGTAAAGAAGCTCACAGATCTATTCAAACCTCTTCAACAGCAGCAACCAATTCCCCGTTCTTATGGTCAGGCTGTATCACCAATACGCATTGATCATTCTGCGCGTATGCCAGTTGTGTCCCATAGGGAAACTTACGGAAACAGAAGAGAAGACAGGGAACGGTTCACAAGAGACCGTTACACTCCCAGAGAAGAACGTATGTATCACAGGCCAGCTGATCAAGAAAGGGAGCGATTTTCTAGGCATCGTGGCTCTCCACACAGAGAAAGCACTTACAGTAGATTAGGAAAAAATTCTGATGATCCCCTGTTTCTTAGTGAAAAAGATTACCGAACCTATGGTCTTGGTCGAGCTGAACATGCCACAAGATCTCCTATCAGAGTTCCCCCTTTAGATCTGTACCGAGATGATCGTCACGGGATGCAGCTTCATAGCCATCCTTCCTTGCTGATTCCCAGGGATGCATTGCCTTTACATAGAGAAGAACTCCCTTCTGATCAGCTTTTTTTCAGTGAGAGAGCTTATCATACTTACGGTCTCAGGGGAGAATTGCATGTACCATCAATTTCTCCTGTTTCAGACCCTAGATCTCTTGCTTTAGATGCTTACTCAAGAGATCCAAGTTATACATATGGTCATAATGCTTCGTCATCAGATCCATATGCTCTGCCACTGAGAAGGGAGGCAGTTCCGTCAAATCCATATGCTCTGCCACTGAGAAGGGAGGCAGTTCCGTCAGATCCATATCTTCCATTGCCAAGGAGAGAAACTCATGTGCCTAACTATCACTACGATGCTCTGCAAAGGAGAGAGACTGGTGAGGAAGAAAGATTATATCCAACATATGCTCCAAATATGTTGCCGGATTACAACCAAAGGCAACATCTAGTTCATAGTGGTGATCACGCAGCTGGAACTGTTTTGTCGAGATACTCCTTTCCTGGACCTTCTGTATCATATCGCTGACTCATGTACGCTGTATTTACTGTATCACTAATTTATTCTAGTAGAGTGTTCATCTAGGTTTTAATCTCTCTTTTTATGAACAATCTGTCAATGAGTGCTACTAGTAAATCAATGCACTTCCGGGATGAAAAATTTGTGAAGAAGTTGAAAAAGTTAAAAACTTATTCCATTATCTTGTTAGTTGCTTTGTATTTTGGAAAGAAGCTATATATGGTGCAGAACAACATCTAAAGTCTTACAGATCAAGAGAATAAAATTTTGTGTAAACTAGTACAATTAAACTCATTTTGTGATTCATGTTCATGCCTGTGTAAATTGGCCCTTCTAACTTTCAAAGGGGATGTTTGGATACCAAATAAGAAATAGTCGATTAAGGCGATAAGCCAAAAGTTTGCAAAATTTTGCTTCCGACTTCTGAGAACGACTTCTAAGTGAAAAACGGAAAATATCGGTCGGTAAAGAGTTGTCCGATACAACTCTGTGTACTTCTTGACTAGTGAATGGGCCGGGAGTTGACAAAGCTCTTGGGCATAACCCGATCCGTTTAGGTATAACTCAATTATAACTAGGGTTTTGGTTTTTAGATATGAAGTTTTCTCCTCATAAGACTTTCATTTCGGCCGTAGCTCCTCCTTCCTCTCTGAAAACCCTAGAGCCGAAAGCAAGATGGTACCTACTCTTCTTCTTCCTCTTCATCTCTACTCATAATATTCTTGATTTCTTCTATCGATACCTCCATTGTAGTAGTTTATCTTCAGATTCGCTGATTTATTTTGAGTTTTTTCAAACCTCTTGGTGTGGATTTAGTTTTAAATGTGAAGTATATTAGAGTTTGTATGTTTATTCTGTGAATTGATGATGTGAAAAGATTATTGAGAGTATTATTTTGAGTTCATTCTTGATTTTTATTCTCCTTCATAATGATATGATTTGGCTATGTTTTGAAACTCTTTTTTGTAACATCTGAGTATGCTAACTTAAGTATGTGGATAGTAGATCTGTGTTTTGAGTTTAGTGCTGTTGTTGATTAACATGTAAAAGAACTAGTAGGGGTTTTCTTTTGGGATTAATTGGTTTATATTGTTGTTGTCAGTTGATGAGATTGGGTTTAATTTGTTGTTTGTGTATGGGTTTTGGGTTTAGTTGCTATAATCTGCATGAGTGTTTGTCATATGACACTGTTTAGCAAGACATATCTTGAATGTGGGGATTTATCTATGAAATCCATTGCTTGATATTGTTGTTTGTTTGGGTGATTGTTAGATTTTGCTTCACTTGGTTGACCATGTATGTGGGTTTTTTGATATAGTTGATGGAATTTATGTGTGCTTGCCTTACATATATTCATATGACTTCTGGTTGAAAGGAATAGTTTCACTTTGATTCATTATGAGTACGATTTGTCTATGTTTGGTTGTATGTTCTCTTATTTGTGTGTTTTTTTTGGATACCACAAAACTGTTTAGTTATGAATTTTGTCTTGGCTTAGTTGTAGGACTGTGTGTTTTTATCATTCACATTCACATGACATGACAATGTTTGGCAGGAGTAAGTTTACATGGATTTTTGATGTTATGTTGTCTGACTATGTTGTTATGGATGGTTGTCTTTCTTTGTATATTCCTAATATATGTATGTGACACTGATTGACATGAGTAGTCTTATTCGGGTACTGCTTGTGTTTATGATATTGTATTAATTTGTTATTGTTCCTGAAGTGTTGTTATACTGTGAGTTTTAAGCACTTCTAAACATCTCGTTTCTGTTTTGTAATTGTAGCCGAAGCAAATCAATGAGATCAAGGATTTTCTTCTCACAGCAAGAAGAAAGGATGCACGTTCAGTGAGGATCAAGAAGAGCAAAGATGTGGTTAAGTTCAAGGTTAGGTGCTCCAAGTACTTGTACACTTTATGTGTATTCGATCAAGAGAAAGCTGAGAAGTTGAAGCAGTCACTTCCACCAGGTATGTGCATATATCCATTCTTTATTCAGATAAACAATTTGTGTATGGTTACGACAATGGTGTTACCTGCTTTATGATTTGTAGTTAAAATCACTTAATGTAGAAATGTTAAAGCCATTTTACTTAAATTGATATCTGGATGTCCCTTTCTTTAATCGATATCCTATATTGATGTGTCAATCTTTGGGGTTACAAGATTTGTAGTGTTTAACCAGTTTAAGACTCTCTTTGGAATCTCATATACAGAGATTTAGCCTTTTAATAGTTTTAGCAGTTTTCTGGTGAGCTAATAAGCAACAATACCATTTCAACTGTTGCACATTGCAACATCTTTGGCACTGCAGACTTAGCAAAAAAAAATCAGAAATCTAGCAGCTGATTGATCATTTGAATCAATTATGCAACAGTTTAGTTTCCTTTTTCAATGCTTCGGTTTAGACATGCTTTTACTACTGCTGTAGTGTTCTTTTGCGTTCCTTGATAAACTCATAACCTTCTTATATTATTCTTTGCAGGTTTGAGTGTCCAAGACATCTAAATGGGAAAGTAGCTGGAGGTTTCTGATTTATTTGTTAAATGAGAACACTCTTTTTGATTTCTCCTCCTCATTGTTAAACAAATGTTAACCAAGTTATGGATTTTTAGTTCAGACTTTTAGTTTTTTATTGTATAAACAAACTTCAATTTTGGTTTGCATTGTAAACCATTGTTGTGCACCACTTTTTGAAGGAAGGATTTTGATTCTGAGTTTTGTTTTTCAAGTATTTGTAGTATGGCCTGACATATTAGAAATGAAGTAATACTGACAAATGGGTAGTTACTGGTTACTATAAACATCGCGTTGCAGTACCTTCTCCCCTTTGTGATAGCTCTTTAAATGATTGGAGCTGTTGGGCAGTGGATTAACTTAATAGTAAGTACTAAAATTTTTGTCCTTGTTCTCCTTTTTTGAAACAATCTAGTAACTTCTGGTTTTGTTTGCATTCGCGTTCTCATAATGGTTTCCAAATTCTTCTGGAACTTAAACTTGGATTCATGGTTTCCAAATTCTTCTGGAACCTAAACGTGGATTCTTTGCACTATTCGGATAACCTTGGTACCTACATATGTATCTTAACTGGAGCAGTCGGTTTTGGTACTCCCAAGAATTCCAAACAGCTTTAGATTATCATAATGGCTCGTCTAAAGATGGAAGATATACATGAAGATATACAATCAAAAATTCTTTCTCACGTTCCTTCTGAATCTGTCTTAAACTGCAAACTAGTGTGCAAAAGATGGCGACTACTTCTTTCCAATAGAAAAGTGAGTCTTGGTGTTCTTTTCTCTATCTCGTCTTCCCTAGAGCATATGATTCATCTTTACTATGCAGATTATGGCGTTATTAAAAGTACCGAATGCCAGGAGGATTTTTACAACACAAAAATAGCTAAAATCAACCTTCCTCCAATAAAAGAAGAACGGGAAAGAAAAGAAGTCATAGTTGGTTCTTGCAATGGCTTGGTTTGCTTGGCAATACCCCATAAAGGTGTTTACAATCCTGTCTACATATGCAATCCTTTCACAGGTGAGTATACAATTCTCCCAAGAATAAGCAACAACAAATCTTGGGACGTAGTGAGCGGATTCGGTTACCTTCCTTGTACTAACGAGTACAAAGTTGTAAGGATCTTGTATCCTGCAGATAGCATCCATAACCCAACTTCTACTACTACCAAGGGATGTGTCCAAGTATACACTCTCGGAAAAGGCAGTAGTAGTGGTTGGAGAAATATAACAGAAACCACATATTCATTGTATAGCCAGGGTATCTTTGCAAATGGATCACTTTACTGGAAGCACGACAAGAACGACGACATCATTGTTGCTTTTGATTTGGCGGATGAAAAATTTCGAGTGCTCCCACCACCACCATGCCTCCGATTTCCCAGAGATGAGGATAAAACCATGTGCCTCACAATGTTGGGAGGGTATTTGTGTCTTGTAGATCATCCAGCCTATGAAACTCTAGATATTTGGTCGTTTCGAAAGAATACGCATCAGGCGAACAGAAGTAGTTATGATGTTATTGAGCAAGATTATTACCATGATTGGAGTTGGAGCAAGGATTTTAGCATTGAATGGGAAAGAGATGGTAGAAGATTGTATCTACCATTTGCTCTCACAAAGAGTAATGAAGTTTTGCTTTGGTCTGAATCTACTCTCAAATGTTATGATCCGGTAACCAAATCTTTGAATGTTATTGTTAAGGGGGATCTTGTATTTGAGACGTTCCAGGGAATTCTACACATGAACAGCCTAGTTTCCCTAAAAGATCTTGGAGTGCCATCAAAGATGTGGGTCGGGTGGGTGTCTAAGAAAACACAACCATCCCAAGAAAAATGAGAAGCCAAAAATTAAAACATTCCAACAATTAGTTAGGAAAATCAATTTGAGTCTTGAGAGGGTTTCTAATTTGTAATTATTTCGTTAATTTGCAGTTAATCTTTACAAAAATTAATTCCTTTTATTTCAGTTTCCTCCAGCATCTTAATATCATGGCTCCTAGTGGGTGTACCACAATTTCATTTTTTTTCTCCATAAGCTAAGCAAAGAACAAGCCCCAAAATCCAACTCCAAACCCCAGGCAGGCTACAATAGTAGCATATAGCAACAATTTGTCATTTACATCCTCTCGATCGACCTCATCAACTTTGTTTGTAGCCTCGCAAATTTCTCCGTAGGAAATGTATTCTACACAATAACTCATTTCCAGCAAAAGCTAAACCATGTAAACTGTCGTATCTTTGAAGACAAATATAGATTCAATACAATGCTAAGTCTCTGGTGCTCACTTGGGCCGCTGGTTTAGGCAAAAGAGTGCACGTGAATTTCTCCAATTCTGTGCTTAATTGGGAGTATGTATTTTACTAGGTTTCTCTTCGATATATCCGTACATTTATTATCTATAGCATGTATAAAATAAGTAATGACTAACTAAATATATTTTTATATTTATTTTAGAATGCTGATATAGGGGTTCCAATATCAATAAAGGGGTTCCAATAATAAGATAAAATAGGGACATTATGAAGTAAAACTCAAAAACCCCTTATCCATAATATTTTCACAATACCCAAACCACCCCTGATTAGTAATTTTAATTACATTAATTAGTTAAGATTAAATTTAGCTAATCATGATTAATTAAACATAATCTTTTACTTAATCAAATGATCTGCATTTTTTTTTTTGAATTTGTGTTTGGTGGGAAGAAAAACTAGATGAAATTTAAGAAAAAAATTTTGTCGTTTTTTTTTTTAAACCCTAGATTTTGATTCAATAAACCATAGTAGCATTGAGCATACCTCTAACTTATACTCTTGATCTCTTTATGGCTCAAATTTGATGAAATCACGATTTAAAAGATTGAATTTTTGTTGTTCAGAGAAATTTACGGTTGGGTGTTACGGTTGGGTTCGACACCCAACCGTAACCATAAGAACACCGAAGAACACCATTTTTGCCCAGATTTACGGTTGGGTTTTCAACCAAACCCAACCGTAAATCAAAGAACAATGATGAACACCATCTTTTTCCCACAGTTACGGTTGGGTTTTCAACCAGACCCAACCGTAAGTAGAAGAAAAATGATGAACACCTTTTTTTCCCATAGTTACGGTTGGGTTTTAAGGCAAAACCCAACCGTAACACATCCTTTTGAGCATTGATTTTTTTGGTAAAATTTGAGTTTTAAAAATCAAAATTTTGAAATAATTCAATCATTTTTACTAGATTGAAGGTTAATTGGGTGTTTGAAACAAAGAAAAAACGAAAAACACACAAATTAGATAATCCAAATTTGTGTTATCCAGTAGAATTTACGGTTGGGTTTTGGCTTATAACCCAACCGTAACATATTCTGTTAATTTTTGTTCCAATTTCAACACAGAATTACGGTTGGGTTTTGCCTTAAAACCCAACCGTAAAAAAGTTGTGGTGTTTGTACAAATTATATTACGGTTGGGTTTTGTTATCGGACCCAACCGTAAATGATCATGTTAACTTTTTTTTGATTTTCAATATACTCCAAATTGGGTTTAAAACACACCTTTTTAACTTATTCATTCTATTGTAATAGATTTAAAGTAGTACATTAAAGGAAAAAACAAAGGAAACGAAATACAATAGATCATTGGATGATTACACTTAAAGATAATGACGATAATCAAACACCCGACTTGTTTCCATAATACGATAGCAATCTGTATGCTTGAACTCCTCCCCATATTTGATTCTATATTGCTCCATAGCCAACACATGCTGAAAAAAACAAATCAATTATAAGTTTGAATTTTTGAAATGTCTTTTTAATTAACGATTTATTAATCGACAAACTTACTCTTTCCACACCGTTCTCGTAGGGATTTGCTTCGAATCTCATTTGCATTTCCAGTTTTAAGTTGTTCATTTGTCTATACAACGTCTCAAACCGTCTCTTGATGGCTCTCCACGTCCTATGCTTTACATTCCCCTCTAATGCCGCAAACATTCGAAACACACGCTTCCACCATTCTTCAGTATCTTGATCCTCATGCCAATGTTCTTGTGAAACAACGTTGTTATTGTTGTTATAGAAGGCTCTATCGTAAGCATGCTCTACCATCGTATGCCACACTCGAACAATTGCAACATCTTCATCATTCGTGTATGTAGTTACCATTTTTAGTGGTTGAAAGGGTATTGTGAGAATAATGAGAAAGTCTAGAATTATAATGAGAATGAAAGGGATAGAGAATAATGAAGGAAAGGTTTCCTTTTATAGGGAAAAGGGAACCAACGGCTAGATTTTTCAAATAAAAAATCCGTTGGAATTGTCCTCTTTAAGGAAACATAAATTCCGAAATTTTGAGAATCCCGTAGAATTTACGGTTGGGTTTTGCCTTGAAACCCAACCGTAATCTAGTTGTGGTGTTTGTACAATTTATTTACGGTTGGGTTTATTAATCGAACCCAACCGTAAATTGAGCTTTTAGTACGAATTTTAGTTACGGTTGGGTTGAGTTATCGAACCCAACCGTAACTTCTAGTGTTATTTTTAGTATATATTTTATAGTTACGGTTGGGTTTTTCCTTGAAAGCCAACCGTAACCTAGTTGTGGTGGTTGTACAATTTTTTTTACTGTTGGGTTTAGTAATCAAACCCAACCGTAAAATTGAGTTTTTAGAATGAATTGTAGTTACGGTTGGGTTGAGTCATCGAACCCAACCGTAACTTCTAGTGTTAGTTTTAGTGTATATTTTATCATATAGTTACGGTTGGGTTTTGCCTTGAAACCCAACCGTAAGCTAGTTGTGGTGTTTGTACAATTTATTTTACGGTTGGGTTTAGTAATCGAACCTAACCGTAAATTTTTTTTTTTTTAGTATGAATTGTAGTTACGGTTGGGTTGAGTCATGGAAGCCAACCGTAAAAAAGAGTTTTTAAGACAAAATTAGTTATGTTTGGGTTTAGTTCATTTTCTTATCAAATACCAGAGTTGTTAAAAACCTTATTTTTAACATTAAAGGAAGAACTAAATGAAACGAAATACAGTAGATCATTAGATGATTACACTTAAACACTTAATCATAACGGCGAAACTCAATAGAAACTTTGTTCCAAAATACGATAGCAATCCTTATGCGTAAACTCCTTCCCATATTTGATTTTATACTGCGCCCTAGCCATGACATGCTGAAAAAAATAAATCAATTATAAGTTTGATTATTTTAAAACTCTTTTTAACGAACGATTTATTAATTGACATACTTACTCTTTCCACATTGGTTTCGTCGGGAAATGCTTCAACTCTCATTTTCATTTCCAGTTTTAAGTTTTCCATTTCTTCATACAACGCTTGAAAGGGTCTCTTGATGGTTCTCCACGTCCTCCGATATCCATTCCCCTGTAATGCCACAAATATTTCAAACACACGCTCCCACCAAGAATCGTCCTCCTGACCGTCCATCCAATTTTCAGCTGTAACAACGTTTCTATTGTTGTTATAGAAGGCTCTCTCGTAAGCGTGCTCTATCATCGTAAGCCACCCTCGAACAATTGCAACATCTTCATCATTCTTGTATCGAACCATTTTTAATGGTTGAAAGGGTATGTTGAGAATGAGTTGGAAAGTCTAGAATTATAATGAGAATGAAAGGGATAGAGAATAATGAGAAAGTGAAAAGGAAAGGTTTCTTTTTATAGGGAAAAAATTCCCAACGGCTAGATTTTCAAATAAAAAATCCGTTGGAATTGTATTTTTTTTGTCACTATTCAGGGATTATTTACGGTTGGGTTTTGTAATGCAACTCAACCGTAACAAATATATGGTTTTTTGTGTAAATTATATTACGGTTGGGTTTTTGCTTTCTTTTACTGCATTTCGCTCAAAGGGTTGAAGGGAGATAGTGCATCAAACTGTTCGCAAGGGAGAGTTTGGTCCTCTTCCCCGGGGATCCCATAGGATGGAACCTTAGGAGAGCCGTCGACTCGATCTGACCAACTTCCAACTTCCATACGATCCATACTAGATCTGACCAACTGCCCATCCTACCTCCTATATGTTTTTGACAGCCCATCTTTATCTCAGTAGAGTCTTTCAGTGGCATGTTTCGGTCCTCTTCCCCATTACTTAGAAAAAGTGAGCCACCGGTCCAGGTACAAGATACTATCATATTACCTCCTGTTTAATTAGACATCCAACCCATCGTCATCTTCCCCATTATTTAGAAATAGTGAGCCACCGGTCCAAGTACAAGATACTGGGGTTGTCATGGGTCTGGTTCCTCCCGGGTACCACTGGAACCGGACCAGATTGAAAAAGACGGATCCGGGTCTTAACGGTTCCGAGTCCGGTACCTAATTTAGTGGACCCGGAATCGGACACGATTAAAAGCCTAAATACTCATCGGGTCCGAGTATTTAACGGGTATTTTAAAACCAACTATACTTTTTTTTAAAATTCTTTATATTAGCTTGAACCGAATAATTTCTTATATAAAATTATTGTTACATCTATATAAATGTTCTAATTAAAGATTAAATCTAAGAAAATAAATGAAAAATGAAAAAAAAATCCAAATAAAACTAGAAGAAGTCCTTGAATTTTTGGTGAAACTAACAAACAAATGGCAAATGTTCGGGTATCGATACTTGCGGGTACCCGCCGGGTAATACCCGTTAGGACCCAAAAGCTTATCAGATCCTAGCGGTTCTACCTATCGGGTACCGTTAGTCCTAATGGGTCCAATATTATGACCCGAACCCGGACCCAATTAACCCGATTCTGGGTAATAGGTACCCATTGACAACCCTACAAGATACTATATATCATACTACCTAATGGATAGTTAGACATCCAACCCATCGTTTAGGCTCTGCCTAAGTTTCTTATTAAAAAAAAAAAAAATTGTGTACACTGCCCCCATTTAAAAGTAACTTAAGCCGCACCCTTGAAATAGAAAACCTTATTTCTGGTATCCCATTGGACAATTTTACCCTTCAAACATTTAACCCAAGTCAACCTTGCTTAAACATAATACACATGTGAACAAAGGTGACCGTACTGAGGATCGGGAGATTAATCTGAGTCAACTCAGTCTAAATTTTTTTTAATTTTTTTTCTCTTTTCATGATCTTTTCTAGCTTTTAAACAACTTAATACCATTGTTTTGTCTATGATTTATATTAATATCTAAGTTCCTTTCGATTTTAAGTTTCAATTTGTTCTTATTAAGGTTATTATAAGCTAAATTCTGTTTTGTTTCATGTCTAACTAACTTATCTTTTCTTCCCAATGTGTTTACAAACAGAGTTGATCCAAATAGTGTTTACCATGTTTATAGTTGTGGTTGCTGCATTTGTTATTGTTGTTTTGAAGCTTGTGGAAGCGAATGTGCTCTTAAAGATAGCCATGGATGTTTAGATGGAGTTCTTTCAATACCGATTCAACCCAGTAGAGTTGATATTTCGTGTTACCCTCCTTCAATACAAATTCAAATTTTCATAAATGTTCGGTTTGAAAAAGCTAGATTCTTCTCCATTTTCCTTATTCTTTTAACAGAACCCTTAGTTATCTCCTTTTATATCAAAAATATTCAAGCTGTAAATATATCACATTCTCAGATTTTTTATACTGAATATAGGTCTGACAAAAATCCCTATGTTGGTATAAGCTTTCAATTCTGCGGGTACAACAAAACTAAATACCATCCTTATAGCAGTTGATATTATCATGGAGGAACAAAATACTTGTCAAGTTATGGATCTTGCAAAAAAGTTCAAGCAGGCTATTATTGATCTAGGAGATATTAATGAAGTTATTTTAAACCAAACTGGAGAAGACACTGATAATAACTATGAAGAATGGGAAGCTTTGTTGGTTGGAAAATAATTATTGAGGGTAAGATGGGTGAAAAAACTGTTGGAAAACATCTGGGGTTCACATGGCCATTTATTGCTGCTAATGATGTTGTTGTTTTTGAGATTGATACGAATATAATGATCTTCAAGTTTAGAGATTGGGAGATTCTGGATAAGGTTTGGGAGTGTCGTCCATGGAGCATCAACGGTTATTCTATATGATTACAATACAAAGATGGATTACCAAGATCTAAACTGGTCTCACCAATGCTTCTGGATTCAACTTAAGAAGCTCCTTCCTGAACACATGAATGTTGCAGTTATAACAAAGATAAAGAAAGTTATGGGTGAGATTCTTGGTATCCATCCAGAAGATGCAGTTCGAAAAGATGGTGAACTAGTGAAGTTTTGTGTTAACATTGTTATCAACAATCCTCTTAGAAGGGGAGTGATGGCTATTACCAACGCTGGTTGTACTAGGTTGTAGGTAAAGATGTCACTGATGTTGTGCAACATTTCTTTGAAACAGGTCATATATATATTTATGTCTTATACCCAAAGTTAAAGAGACAAAAAAAACAACAGTTGATTATAGACCTATAGGTCTTTGCAATGTTTCTTACAAGATAATTTCTAAAATTCTAGCTAATATAATTAGACCTTATCTCAAGAAACTTATCTCTCCTTATCAGGCTGTTTTTGTGCCTGGTAGAGCCATTCATGTAACATCATTGTTTCACATGAAATTATTCATACCATGAAAAAAAAACAAGGTTATGGAGGTAATATGGCTCTAAAATTGGATCTTTCTAAAGCTTTTGATAAGCTTGAATGGCTCTTTATTTTGAAAGTTCTTTCTTCTTTTGGGTTCAGTGATGTTATGTGTAACTTGATTCACCAATGCATATCTAATACTAGTATTAGTGTGTTCCTTAATGGCTCACCCTGTAAAGAATATATGCCTTCCAGAGGCATTAGAAAAGGTGACTCATTGTCTCCTTACTTGTTTATTATGGATATGGAATTTCTTTCAAGAAGTTTGATGTTTGCTGAAAGTAATAAGAATATTGCAGGTGTTAAAGTAGCAGGAAGTGCCCCTCCTATAACCCATCTTCTTTTTGCATATGATATTCTCATTTTTTCCAAGGCAGATACGCAAAACATAGATAGTATTCTTGCACAATTTTTGTAGCATTTCTGGTCAAACTCTGAATTTTGACAAATTTTGTGTCTATTTCAACAATAATCTTAGCCCAGGTGCTTGTGAGGATTTAGCAAAGAAACTCAATATAACTATTGTTCAATCCTTTGAAGCCAGACTTAAGAACTGGGTTAGTGTGTCTCTTAACCAAGCTGGTAGAACAACCATGGTTAAGTATGTCTTAAATTCCCTTCCCACTTACCAAATGGGATGTTTTAAGATCCCTAATACCCTTATTGATAAGCTTGATACTCTTCAGAGAAAATTTCTGATGGGTCACAAAGGCAATAAGGGTATTAAGTTTCTTGCTTGGAAAAGCTTGAACAAACCAAAGGAGTTGGGTGGTCTAGGTTTTAGGAACTTAGAAACCTTTAATATAGCTCTTGTTATGAAACTAGCCTGGAAAATTAGCATTGATGATGATGAGTTATGGGTAAGATTCATGAAAGCTAAGTATTTTAGGAATGTTTCTTTCCTTCATATACAAAATCAAAATAATAATAGCTCTTGGATTGGAAGGGTATCTATAAATTCATAGAAGTCATTAAGGATAATAGTTTTTGGGCAGTTAGATGTGGTACTAAAGTGAAAATCTAGCTTGACAAATGGGTTGTTGGCCTGGATGATCCCCCTGAACCAAATGTTAGTATGCATAATATTTTTCTTTTGTTTGTGCATGAGCTGTTTTTTCCAGGTATTAGGACCTGGAATGTGCAACTTATTCATGATTCCTTCTCCATTGTCCCTGCTGATAAGATTTTGAATATGCAGGTTCCTATCTATGGTGCTGACACCTTAATTTTGTTGCCTGATAGAAAAAGCAATTTTCTGTCAAAAGTGCTTACAAGGTTTCGAGTAATCATTCAGCTAGTAATGTAGTTAATCAACTAGTTCCTAGCAATGTTTGGGAAAAAAAACTGGAAATGTAGAACACCTCATAAAATCAAACTTTTTCTTTGGAAATGCCTTAGGTGTACTATCCCTACCAGAGATAAAATCTTCAAGTATAAACAAGATATTGAAACCAAATGTTGTCTCTGTAATGCTACCATTGAAACTTCTGAGTATTTATTCTTAGAATGTCCCTATGCTATATCTTTATGGCTTGGAGTCAATCTGAATGTAGGTAGTATTCTTGTTGATTATGGCAATATATTGAACTGGGTAATAAGTTGGTTTTCTGCAGGTACTAATCAAGGTAATATGTCCCCAACTGATATGGAGTACATATTACACTTGTTAATGTTTACTTTATGGACTATCTGGAAAGATAGATGTGCAGTTGTTTTTAGGAATGTTAAACCTAATAGAATGTTTTCTGTAAATCATATTTATGCTTTGGTCGATGATTGTAAGACTAGTAGCTCTAATATTACTGGCTCTAACTCATTAACAGATGTGCAGGTACATAGATGGGATCCTCCAGCTAGGGATTGCTGCAAAATCAACATATATGCTTCTTTTGATAACCTCAACTTTAAAGGAGGAATTGGACTGACTGTTAGAGATTTTGCAGGGCAATGCCTTGGTATCGAGGGAAGGTACTTCAATGGAGGAATGACTGTTGATCACGAAGGATGCAGTAACATGGGCAATTTCTAAAGGCTACACCAAAATCATTTTTGAGTATGACAGTGAAGTTTTAATTAAGTCAGTAAAAGAAACTATTTCCTATGTTAGGAACTATCCTTTAATTAAGTTTTTATTTTAGAGTCATGGTTTTTTGGATACCAATCAGTTAATAGGCTAAAGAATGAAATGGTTGATGCTATAGCCAAAAAAGTTAGAACCAATTATATGAACTTTGAGTTTACCGATAATTTCCCACTTGACATTATAGAATGGATAATTTCCAGACTGGGTAAGTGAGGATTTTGTCAATTGTAATTAACCTTATTTAATCAATGAATTCTCATTAGTATTAATCTAAAACATAGTACACATGTTGTAATCTAGTAGATCACATGTTACACGTGTTATAATCCTGTTTTCCTATAAAAAATAACGAATTTGAGTCTTCGTTTTCTTTGTTTCAGAAAACAATTCGAATCGTTAATGGTGTGGGATGACTCGTGACTGCATCCTTTGTTTCAAATTTTGCCGCAGATCTTATCGACACATCTTTAAACGGCAACTATATGGGTAGTTCATATACTTTTATACTTAGCCTCCAAAAATCTTATCTTGGGAAACTAATTTCACCGATCAAAAATCAGATAATTAGCTTGATGTTGATGATTAATATGAAGAAAAATTAGTAGAAATTAAGGAGGAAAGAAAGAACAAGAGTATGTAGAAAGGTTTTCCATTGTGACTTTGTGGATCGATCTATGATGGGCAGTCGTAACAGTTCGTTCTTGTGCAGGTAAGATGTGCTTCTAAACTGTTATGTATGGAATGATATGTATGTCGTTAACTTATCAATATCTAATGGAAGCTAATCCCGTCCAATAACCATGAGTTTGGAATTAATCGTGTATGGATGAACTGTTTGTTCTTATATGCTTTGAATGCCTGTAACATGTTTGATGAAATGCTCAACAAAGAGTCCATTCGGATGTGAATTTGTGATTTAGAAATGGCTATAATTTGTTAGTTTGAGATGATAACGAAATGGCTATAATTTGGTGATTACAAAGGAGAGGGGAAAATTAGCGTTTAGGAAATAATGCATTAGCAAAGGGATATTATTTGATTGCATTCCATAAATAAACTGATAGGCCCAAAATATATATATTAAATTATTTTTCTTTCCATTTATTGTTTGATCTTGTTATTTTGTTTTTGACAATATATATTGTTGTATTACTTACCAAGAGTGATGCAATTTCTAAAAGAAAATATTTCTAAGTATAGAAATCTTTACTTTTAAAGCCAATATTCATGCACATTATAAATAACAATCTTCTTTGATCAATTTTCTTACGCAAAATTCAACTACAATGGCTACAACAACAACCAATACATTTTTTGTTGTTTTCTTATTAGCTATTGCATCCATTAACATTAGTTGCTATGCTCAAAGTCAAGACAGAAAGGTTTGTTTACATATAGTCCCTTTCTTTCTTTCTGTATATATAAATTTCTCATACGAGTTGATCGTCTCAACAGTTTTTTCTTTTTGGTCGATAAAGAGTTTGTTACTGACGAGTTTCAGACTCATCAGGTCGTTGGTATAATCACCCAATGACTTTATCGCTGTACTACAGTGATATCGGCTATAACTGATTTATATCATTCGCAGTATCTCACCAGTTTTATAACGATTATTATGTCAATCCCTGCAGGTTTATATTGTGTACATGGGTGAGCTTCCAACTGAGAGTAAATATACCCCAATGTCTCACCACCAAAATATTCTTCAAGATATTCTAGAGGGAAGGTAAGTAAGAACCAATATTCATAATCAGGTTTACATTATCTAAAACTATCTTGATCCTGTATGGATTTAAATAACAGTTCTAATATTGATTGGTGAAACAAAATATATAGAGTTTTTGTACTGACCACGGTGGGATGCATTTTGTTTATTGATGTGCAGTTCAGTGCAGGACACATTAATTCACAGTTATAAAAGGAGTTTTAATGGATTTTCCGCAAAACTCACTGAAAAAGAAGTTCAAAAGCTCTCTGGTAATTACCTTTGCTACACAATTTGCATGATAACATGAAAGCATAGACTAGTTTGGTGCATTAACTTTGTATGTTTGTGCAGGTGTGGAGGGAATAATATCGATCTTTCCAAATCGAATCTATCAACTTCAAACTACTAGATCTTGGGATTTTATAGGACTTCCTGAAAATGTGAAACGAATGCCGCCCAATGTTGAAAGTGATATCATAGTTGGTGTCATCGATTCAGGGATCTGGCCAGAGTCGGCAAGTTTCTCTGGTGATGGTTTTGGTCCTCCTCCTAAGAAATGGAAGGGTGTCTGTGATGGTGGTCACAATTTTACCTGCAACAAGTAATGTTTTGTTATTTCATGTCTTCTTCTAATCTCCATCTAAGCATTCTCAAACTATTACACCCCAGTAATCTCGACTAATGATATCTGCAGCAAGCTCATTGGGGCGCGATATTATGAGGATGTACCAGGCAGCAACGAATCTGCTAGGGACACACAAGGCCATGGTACTCACACTGCATCAACTGCAGCAGGCAACATTGTTAAGGGTGCTAGCTTCTATGAAATCGCAAATGGCAATGCCAGGGGAGCAGTGCCCTCGGCCAGGATCGCTGCTTATAAAGTCTGTTTCACTGGTGGTTGTACATCAGATGCAATCTTGGCTGGATTTGATGATGCAATTGCCGATGGCGTTGACATTCTTTCAGTGTCACTGGGATCTGATCCAGTTCGCTTTGACTTAGATTCTGTTGCCATCGGGTCTTTTCATGCTATGAAGAAAGGCATACTCACTTCACATTCAGCCGGTAACAGCGGACCTACTGCACAGACAGTGGGCAGTAATGCACCTTGGTTATTAAGCGTGGCGGCAAGTAGTACTGATCGAAGGTTCATGGACAAAATTGTCTTAGGAAATGGAAAGACGTTTCAGGTAAGTTTATGGCAACCCACATATTTTTGACTATTGAGGGTTCACAGGTTTCTGAATCTGCCTTATAGTTCATCACAGTTTCGAATGGAACATATTCTGCGAGTGAGGTTTCCTTTTTTATTCATTTTGATGGTTACCTTAAGTATTTGATCGGACGAAAACAGGGTCTTGGAGTGAACGGTTTCAAGTTGAAGGGAACCCAATTCCCGCTTCTGTATGGGGATAATGTTTCAACCATATGTGATTCTTTTGCAGCAAAGTAAGTTATTTTTGTACTTAACATCGAAAGAACTCGAGTTCCTTCAAAATAAACACTTAACAGATGAATAAATGTTTGTTTACCAAACTTCAGGAGTTGCGAGGAAGGTTGTTTGGACAGACATTTGGTTGATGGGAAAATTGTCATATGTGATACAGCTAGGGGAGCACCTGTGGCTTTTGCATCCGGAGCTCTAGGAACCATCATGGTTTCGGATCCTTCACAGACATACTTTGATGTGTCTAGAGTTTATCCATTACCATCTGCACTAATAAACACAACGAGCGGTGACCTTGTCAAGTCTTATTTCACGTCTACCCGGTAAGTATATAAATTTTAGCCGATATCATTGTATTACGGTCCTAAAGTTATCGAGTGATTATACAAATGACCTGAGTTTGAAACTCGTCAGCACCAAATTCTTTGTCGATAAGAAAATAAAGTATATTATTCTTTGTCGATAAGAAAATAAAGTATATTATTAGTTTTAACGTCTTTTATTCATTCCAACAGAAAACCTGTGGCCAACATTTTGCGAACTGAATCAGTAAAAGATTCTGAAGCTCCTGTAATAGCTTCGTTTTCTTCTCGCGGACCAAACTCAATCTCACCCGACATTATCAAGGTGAAGGAAAAAGTTTTATGCATTTGTACGTACTAGTTATTACTGATAATTAGTCTTTTATCAATATTGTTTCTATTCATTCTGTAAAACAGCCAGATATTAGTGCACCGGGAGTTGATATATTGGCTGCGTTCTCTCCTATGGGAAATCCTTCAGGCGTTGTGGGTGATACTAGGTCAGTGAAGTACAATATAATCTCTGGGACATCGATGGCGTGCCCTCATGCAACGGGAGCAGCAGCTTACGTTAAAACATTCCATCCTGATTGGTCTCCTGCGGCTATAAAGTCTGCTCTTATGACCACAGCTTTCGCCATGGACAGTACAAAGAATTCTGATGCTGAATTTGCTTATGGGTCTGGTCAAATTGATCCAGTGAAGGCTCTAAATCCTGGTCTAGTTTATGACGCACAAGCAGGTGACTACATCCAATTTTTATGTGGTATGGGTTACGACGCGTCCAAAGTGAAGCACATTTCAAACAGTACTTGCAACAGCAAAGGAACTACAACTGATCAACCTAGGAATCTAAATTATCCTTCATTTGGTGCTCATGTCGAAGTGGGCAGAAAGGTCAACTTAAAGTTTACAAGAACTGTGACCAATGTAGGCACCACAAATTCAACATATAAGGTGAAGATTACATCTGATAATAGGATTACGGTAGCAGTGGAACCTCGAGTCCTTTCTTTCAAGTCATTGAACGAGAAGAAGTCGTTTGTTGTTAGCGTTGTTGCAGGTGGATTGGGTTCAGATGAAATAGCAACTGCATCACTGGTGTGGTCTGATGAGGTTCA
This sequence comes from Papaver californicum, assembly GCA_023531435.1. Lineage (NCBI taxonomy): Eukaryota > Viridiplantae > Streptophyta > Magnoliopsida > Ranunculales > Papaveraceae > Papaver > Papaver californicum. Next base: position 207,782 of record JAJJMC010019015.1, read on the forward strand.
CATTGTGAGAAGTCCAATTGTTGTATATTCACAGTCTATAAACTAAAGTGTGTAAATTTTAGAAAAATTTTCCACCACTTAAAAAGATTTGGCCTGGGATTTTTTTTTAGGGAAAAATAATGTCAGAAAATTAATTTAACACTTGCCATAAAACAGTCGAATTATAATGAAAGTGTTTCAGATTCGGCCATGTTAGAAAATTTTCATTTGACATATGAGACAAAAATAAACTAACAAGAAAATTCTGCAGTTCCCCCAATTATTTTCCGAAAGAAGTATTTTTTGATTTATTGCTCACTGACACTGTTTCCTTAAAAACAAAGCCTTTTACAGTTTTCTTTGTTGATTTCTTATTCAATAACAGCACACTGCACACACTAAGAAATTACCAACACTATGATCTGCAACCATCTACATGAAAGTAAAAAAACAGTCCGAGTGACTCAAACCTGTTGAAATGAAAGCTTACTCGGGGAATCAATTCTCACAATGAGTTCCTCTTCTTTGCCAGATTCGTCACTTGAGTTACCATCTCTCCCACTCTCATTTCTGTTTCTACTGAGGGAATTGTCATCCGGTCTTGTGAAATCTTTTACTTTAAAGCTAGTCTTCCTCACATTGTTGGACCCTTCTGATTGAACAGCCACAAGTGACCTCTCCTTTTTCCCTGATGGAACCCTAGGATATGATTTGCTATGCTGTTCCTTCCTCTGAGAAATCTTGAAACTTCTAGAATTTCTATAACTACTACCCAGCTTCTGGTTAGAGAGACAAAGAAACAGTTAGTGTAAAAAGGATAGAGGGTCAAACTGAGCTACAATTGCAAAGAAATAATATAGCAAAGACGTGGATCAACTTTTATACAATGGCTTGTGTGGCCATATAGAGATGATCCAAGGCTAAGTATTTTAAAGTGGGTGGAGTTTGGGCTAGTACTTGTGTGTGTGGATGTTCTTGTCCACACCGACCAACCCCACCAGAAAATAACCCAATCTAAAGCTTGTAAACAAATCCCCTCATTTGGTGATTGAAAGTCACGGAGGACTGAGATACCATTGCACCATTGTGCAAATCAATGGAAATGGAGTTACATGTCTAGGACAGGATTATTTTCAGGTGAGAAGTTCAACATCACCCACTGTACCACCTTGGATCTTTGCCATGGAGGACCCCCATGGGAAAAACCACTATATACACTTTACTGAGTAAACTTGTAAGAATATTTTGTGTTTAGTAACGAAAAATACAACCACAATAGATACTCATCCACACTAACGATAAGTGTTATAAGTTACCTCATGTTGACTTTGTTGGTGTTTGTACATGTGCTCAGGCCAACTCATTAGGCCACCATGCTCTCTATTTAGGCCTCTAGATGGTTCGGCTGCAGCAGACATCCACGAAGACGTTCTTCTTTGTAGTTGTGTGTCAGCCTCAACAGCTGCCATGTCAAATATAATTATCCTAGCTCTTGAGTCAACCTCATACGAGGTCCCTTGATGACAGAAACTCGCAGCCTTGGCACCTGCATTCCACCCAATATTCATATATAATTATTCTAGCGTCACAAAGGATGTGCATACCAAATGAAGTCGAGTGAATGGTTTTACCATGAAGAAATAGGCAGACTACATACATATGCCCAAAAGTAATTTTGAAGTTTCATTTTAAACACAGTAATGAACCAGACATGTGAGAGGAATGCAAAATAAATTCATTGACATTATGAGAAATTGCATGATCCACTTAATTCTGGCATAGGTGACTCATAGAAACAGTCGCTTAAGTATTGATACTTGCAGCTGTGCAGCTTGATACTTGCCTGATCCAATGACCTTCAACTCCATCTTAAACTCTCTAGTCACTATTGCATGCAAGACACACTTGCCTTAAACCCAGTATATACCATGTCTTGTCTAAACTCTCTATGCATATGCAATGTATATTTTATTCAAAAATCTGAGTATACAACTTGTTGACCTAATTTGAAACTAGATGAAGAACTGTTTCTCAGTCCAAGTGATCTAGTGATGGGCATAAGAACATTGCATCAAAAACCCCAGTTTTAACATTTTTACCCTTATCATCAGTAGTTGGAGATCAGTTTAGTTTCTAGTCATCAAACGAGCAGATGTGGGGTTCGATTTTTTAAAGTTGTCTCATTCATTACATTCAACATGGGGTACAACAAGCAAAAAGCTGTTTACAAAACTCTTAAGCGAGCCAACCCCTAAACAAAACCAGTGTCCAGGTCTCACAACTCATGTCATTTATAGCATAAACGATACCGTGTGTTACTCCAGATGAGGTGAATTTCATCATTTTATTACAACTTAGCTCATTTACAACATTATCGAGCGCGTTTTATCTTCCAAAGTATGCGGTGTAGGTGATGTTATTACTGTCAGTATATGAAGCATCTCATGAATCTTGGTCTACAGGATATACTAAATTGTATGGATGAGTTACTTTGGTCATATATGAATATGACATGCGGTTGAAATTTAGGTTCGTGTTTCAGCTATTAGTAGAAAATTAGGTTCCTATTTGTTTTTTAAAAATGGATCCATAAACATGGTGGCTTCACAGAACTACTAATGCTCCAACAAAAACATAAGCATATATTTTTGGACAAGATAGTTGCTTACCTGGTGTTTCCAAATTGAGAAAGCTTAAATCTCCATATGAGGGTAACAACACTCCTGGAGATGTAACCAATTCCTCCGGGTCAGTTAGGGTTCTTACGAATCCTTCAAATAAAAACCCAATGGAATGAGGGGGTATTTCTATAATTTCTCCCCTTAAGAATATGTTCATTTCCGACCGATCCGCAACAATGGATCTCAATTCTTGCATAGCCATTTTCTCAAATATTTGGGGAAGAAGGATTTTCGCAATGGCTATGGCACTTTCCTGCAGAAGTAAGAAAAGTGGTAAGAACTAACATATGTTTTCCCATCTTTATCAGCTGGCAAATCCAAGTTGACATTTGGATTGTATAAATGTTCAGTTCAAATTATTTGAGAAGCACTATCTCTTGTCAACAGATTGAACACCTTATAATATGGGTAGTGTGAGTTTATCTGCAGTCCTACATACTAATACTATGTGCTCATTGATCCTTTATTTTCTTTATCATGAGTTACCTTCCAAAGGATACCTTCCACAGCAGGATCTGATCGGAGCAAAGAAAGTATCTTATCACTTTCAACAAAGAAACAGTGTACAACAGAATCTGTGATCAGGTCGCAGATGTAGGGCTTTCCATTTAGTACTTCATATAGACCTAAAGTACTTCCATGTGAGAATGACGGATGCAAAGAATGCTTGTTTCTGAAATTCTTACTTCCCCACTGTGGAATAAAGATTATAGATTCTTTTTAGTCAAAGTTGACATTGTCACTAGCAAAATCAGAGAGAAGCCAAATTATAATAAGTTGAAATTCATTTACCTTTACAATTCCATTTGCAACAAGCCATATTCCATTTGGTTTGGTTCCCTCTTTACAGAGTGTTGCTCCACGTAATTTTGTTACTTCTTTTGTAGAATCTTCAATATGCACACGTGCAGTAGAAGGTAGTGCTCTCAACAAAGGATGGACTCTTAACATATCACTTATCCTTGGCATTTTTGCTAAAGGAGGGTTCCTCAGAACTTTCTTTAAGTCAGTCTGGCATGCGAAAAAATATCAAAATTTTGAGTATGAATTGAAATAAAAAAAACAGATGTATATTCATAGTAGTATAACTGAAACCCTCTCAACTCACCTGCACCGAATCGTGAAGATGAATCATCTCTTTCTCTTCCAATATCCCAACTTTTTCGAGATTTTGAACATACTCGCTCAAATGTTTTAGCACCGCATATGTTACTTGTCTTGTTTTTACAACATGCAAAACCTACGAGAAGTTCTAAACATTAAGAACCAAGCATTAAAACAACCAACTACCGACAAGGGTTTGAAACAAAAAACATCATGATAAAAAAGAACTACTGAAGAACAGCAAGGATTTGTAGTAAAAAGTCAGTGTAGATCAAAATCAGAATGCCAATTCAGAGTATTATAAATTACAAACCTGAGGGAAAGTAGCGCGGACCTCTTCCAAAAAACATCTTGCTTCCTCTCCTTCAGATTCACTTTCATTAATTACAAGAGAAGCAATTTCACTTTCACCTAAAAAAAGGGAAGTTAGAATTAAAAGAAAGCACTCATTTAAGGTAAATCCAGACGACATTGCAAATTTTAACATTAAAAATAGGTTACCAATAAATTCATGAAGTTGCCTCCTTGCAATCCTATGAGCACGGAGGAATGCAGCGCATATGTAACATGCAAATTCTAATCGCTCCACTGTGAAATAAGTCACCAGCTTCCGTGGACATATGCTCATCTGGAGCAATCTATAATAACTTGGAAAATGAACATGAGATTTTAGGCCTTTCCAGTCACAGAGAGAATCATCACTGACTAAATCAACTGCCTCGTCAACTGATTCGATCAAAATGGTTGCAGTATTCTGAGCTATCCTTCCCTCATCTAGCATCCCCCAATAAGCAGCTTGGACTCCTGGCACCATAATGTTATTCTTAAATAGCTTTATTGATAAATTGCATCAAGGAAGTAGAGTGTATTTATTTAGAAGTAATAGTAGTAATTTTATATAGACAGCAGTTGTATGTGGTTAAACCAGAGAACTCTTGTGGCATAGAATATAGATATCCAGGATTTGAAATGAGCAGCGAGAAGATACATGGTACAAGATTTGAATTAGTAAATTTCAGAAATACTGAATAGAGAGGGATTGAAAATTTGAAATAGAACACAAAGAGGAGATTTCATGAAATCAAGTATGAGATAGCGATTGATTTTTGAGTTATTAACTAATGAACTAAAGATGACAATAGTGTTAACCTAATCGAGTAACATGAGGAATATTGCCAGCTGTGAATAGTTTCAATAGCTATGGCTGGTTTCACATGATGTAGTCTCCTTTGGAGAACTTGGAACCTCATCATATAATCTTACTCTGACAATTATTACATATGCTAGTATGGTCACTATTTTCTTAATCAAGATAAGAAATACTAAGAAATGAGAAAGGGATGGACAAAGCCCCAGCAAGACTGATAAAGATTCCTCAAATTCTGAGTTTTAATTAGCTTATTCGTCAATCAGACTCGAGTCATTATTTAATCAAAAGTATCGTGGTGCATCAAGAGATCTGGACAGCAAAAGTAGTTTAATTCTGGAGTTTCAGCTAATCAATCATACTTAATAGAAAGAAAATTTATGGAATTCATGGTGAACGCTGTACTTGAGGTTTCAGAGTGAAGACAGAATAAAGAAAATGGGAGACCCAAATTATGCACTAACCATTTAAGAGGCGAACTCGTGTGTCTTTTAAATTCATAGCATGGACGCTACTCTCATATCTGGATACAAAGTGAGGGTGCACCTGGTCTTCTTCCAGGTTATTCAAGCAAGCAAGATACTTTTTCACTGTGGACCATTCAGCAGGTCCTAGTTCTTCATCATCTCCAAGATCATTAAATGCTTCATGTGCCTTGTTCATCATTTCATACCTTGTATAGTCTAATATGCGTCTCTGATATCACAAGCAGATAGTTGAAAAATTAAAATCAGATGAAACACGGATAAGAGAAGCTACAATGTCAAAGGCCAAATGTCATTAATAACAATTCAGATACATTTCCATGTATAAATTCTGGGATCAAGAAAAGTTATATCACCTTTGCAGCTGATAGCTTATCCATACCCAGAAAGTGTAAAACAAACTGTGTTGTTGATCCATTCACAATGAGTGTCAAGAAAACAATCCCACCGGTGAAGAATAAAAACTGTAAAAATAAAATGTTTTATTTACCATATGGAAGGAATACTTATAAGCATCCAGTCACTCGTTACAGTAAGAAAAGGCACACCATAAAATAAGAAACATGTAAGGAAATGATATACCAGAGCTCCTGTTTCACGATTTAGAAAGGCTGAACTGTCACTCGCACGCTGAAATCATAAAGAAACCAAATCTATAAAGTGAATTGGTGTGTAACACTCAAAAGCTGTTCGAAAAATTAGAGTATACGTACTGTAAACTGAGGTGGTAATTTTGAGTTTATCAATGAGTAAAATGGAAATATAAAAACAAAAAGATACAATGGCAAAGAACCCAAATATAATTAATTATGGATAAAAAATAAAAAACAAGCATGTACTAAATCATACTTCTATAAAGGAATGCTCCCTGTTCTCCTTCTATTCTCTCATCTTTTTGCTTAATATTTCAATTTCTGCACTTAGACTTGGAATATGAGCACTTTATTTTCTATACCTATTATTTTGTCGATTTGTTTTTGAAAGTTGGGTTTTAACAAAAATGTTTTCTGCCAGTGGTAGGTATCTAAAGTTTGTTTGGGACATGTAGAACCTGCAGTAAGGCTCAGTTGGTGTTGTTCCACAATTATTGGGTATTCGTAGTCACAATTTATGAGAGAAATGTTAACGAGTTTACAGAAAATTGACCAACAAGTATGACAATAACTTGCCTTCACTGACAGTGACAATGACAATGCCACAGCACCTCTTAAGCCTGACCAAACAAGAATAATTGCTTCTTTCCATTCCAGACCATACCCAAAATAACGCAGAAATGGATACAAGGTCCCAACAACTATAACGCGGGACAGTTGAACGAAGACATAGAGAAGAATGAGGTAACCCCATGACGTTTCTGAAACAAACAAAACAATCAGCATAACGAAGCAGTGAGGAAAATTTTGATGTGGGTCCATGTTCTATGAGAGCACGACACAGTGTAACATTTGTCTAATGTATTAGTAATTTTAAAGACAATCTGCTGTACAGTAGATTTGAATTTTAAAAAAAACTGCATGTAATAAAAGTATCTATGACAGATTATGTTTAAATGACTAACCACATAGGCCACATGTCACACTATGATCGGACCCACACACCCACATCAAGAATTTCTCAAAAGCATTGCTTCTTGAATATCTAACACTGATAACGAAAACCTACTGGGAAAGAAGTATCATGTAACACTACTTACTCAAAGTTAGACAAAGTTACTTGGAGACTTTGCTTGACCAAGGAGACCTTAGTGGCCTACAATGATCAGACAAAAGCAAACATAGTGTTTCTCCTGTGATTAGTCACTCATGGGACTTCAATATGAGTGTTGAAGAATGAAAGCGAACACTTAAAGCAATTTGAGAATGGACAGCAATAGACTGTTGCAACTTATTTGAATTGAATGCCTCATTTAGAGGCAAGATACAGTTCAAATCACTTAAAGAAAAGCCACTGCCATAACAACAGGTCTAGGAGTCACGAAAGTTACAAGTGTTTGTCACTCCCTGCCGAAGACACTTAACCACTGTCAAAATAGCTATACTTCCTTCCAATGGTATCAAGCCAAGGAGTTACAATTCGTTTTATGGCACATGAGGAAATCACTATACATATTGGCATTCCTCACTCAGTAAATGGTTAGTGCATAATTAGACAGATTGCTTAGTCAGGTTCATCCTAGAAAGTTGAAATTGATATAGACATGCAAACATTATAAACATACACTCTGAGCAGTATGAAATGTTTCGAAGTTTTAGACCATGATTCTAGTTATAAAGCTTTTCTCTATTTCTTTTCTTGAACACTCTAGAATACAAAGTTCGTCAAGTTTTTCCAAACTGGCAAGCTTTTCAGGAAAATTGCATAACAATGTACAGAACGAAATAAGTATAGCCAAACCTACTAGGAACTTAGAAAGAAGACATCTTGATTCTTGAGATAAATCATTATTTTGTTGTCCAGTCAAAAATGGAATAATGTGGATACTGTGTAAACAGGTTGAAGGTGCTTTACCATGCTTAAAGAAATAATTCTCACTGTGTAGAACTGATTCAGCTATAACCACCCCACTGCAAACACAAGGAAGTGTAGATAAGCATACTTAATACTTAACTAGGAAAAAGAAGTATGCATTATAACTAAGCATTACAGTAGGTGTCTTTATCAAAGAGCTCCAAGCTATTATAGTAGACAACAGATAATAACTGCACGAACATGGTCTAACATATTAAAACATACTCCTTAAATTTGACTGCACAACTATTTGCTGCTGAAATTAATATTCTGATAATGATTATCTTCCATATAATTCTAACTGTTAGACTTTTTACATAAATGGATATATAATACATATTATGAAGGTCCACTAAGCCTTTCTGCTTATAAAGGTGTCACTAACTTATTGGTTCAAAAGGACAAAATAAGTGATGAAATAGTTTGAAACTAAAGTATCGTGAAACCCCAATAAAATTAGGTGTTAATTACTTGATGTAGTTTCACAGGACTGTTTTGATCAACACTAACACCAGATGATTAGAATCAAGAATTTGATGTATAGATACAAATAAATTATCTCCCTGTTCAACCATCGGGATGCAGAAAACAATTTAAGGATTCCAAATTTTGGGCTCACATGCTAAAAGATAAATAAAAAGAGACAAAATACCAAGAAAATATGACAATCCCCCACCCTAAAGCCAAACAGAAGAAAGGTCGATAACACGTGATTCTTTAATACTAACATGGAGATAATGGCAACACGTTATCATACCTACATAGTTTTCCATAAATGATATATTAGCAGAAACGAATTCAGGACATTTGGCAGATGAAAGAGCGTGTTACTTTAACCAACAATATAGTCATAGGAGCGCGATTATACAAAAGCTAATTATGTCATACAGAATATTCACCACTTAGGGACATGATCACAAGAACTGAAATACAAAAACAAATTCGCACCTTAAGATGAAAATGAGGGTGTTAGCAATGTACGAAACCATTTCCCTGAAAGAAAAAAACACTTTCAAAGATGTACAAGTTCATGTCATAAAAACCATTTTGCTGAAACCAGATAGAAAAATAAATACATTTGTCGCACACAAGGTTAACAGGTAATATAATAATTAACTCATTTTGGAATTATGCTTTCAAAGAAACTGAATACAGAGATTCCACAGCATTGCAATGCACATGAACATATCTTCCTGTTTCAATATGTATACATCAGACTCAATGCAGTAAAAATTGGTACGAATACATTTGTTTATAATTGGCATCAAAAATTACCACTTCTACATATTATGCTCAGTAAAATTTCTCAATCGACGCAACTTTTGTGAGGTCTGGTCTCTTTTCAGTACAATCTCTCCTCAGACGACATGTATCAGCAATGAGAGACCCACTGCTTTTATGAATATAGATTTCCTTTCCTAACTCTTTTTGGGGATAGATTTGATAAACTTAGACAATACAATTCAAAAACAAGTGGAAGCTGCAAGTTAATGTCAAGACACGTATGGGCTGTTCCTGAGTTACTCTAATAGAGTTTTAAGAAATAGCCTATCCCATATAGATTGCAAGCTTTTTTGTCTCTTAACAAATCGATGTACATCAAGGTAAAAGTTCTAGGCTTACAAAATCAGTAAGAGGCTCTAAACAGTTGAAACAATACCTTATAGGCTTACAAAATATAAGAAGCGTACCAAAAATGATGCAAGCTATGTTGGCTTTCACCCTTAAAAGCAGTCCTAGCAACTGCAGAATAAAACCTGCCAACTTAACTCCATAAGAACATTTCTACAATGTTTGATTAATACAATTGATTATCTGAAATTGTGACTTCAGTGGCATATTCAACTTACATCCCCAAAGTCATCACTGCCAAAACACCTGACACGCCAGCGCCATCTTGAGCCTAGCATAAAAAACACAACGTGTGTTATAACAAGATAAGCACAGCAATTAATGTAACACTTACACAGGTTTGCAAACCCCTCAAAAAAAAATTATAGCCTAAAATTGGTTATGGGCCTTTTGTGAAGAAAAAAACCCATGGAATTGCTTTAAAGGAACATAAATGGAGTTTATGCTGAAAATAAACTTAAACTGCAAAATGATGCTGAAGAGAATCTTACAGTGAAGTAAGCAAGGTAGCTCACTGCAAGAGTCAGTGAAATCTCTATGACTGTGTCATTGAAAATGAACCCCAGCCACAACACAGACGCCACTCCAAAAGCAAGACCAATAGCTACACTGGACAAAAGAAGGAGCCTTATAGCCAACATTTCATTTACACCCAATTAATCACAAAGGTGATAGAACACATACGCTCCAAGTGAAACTTGTGATAGAAATTTGACTATATCTCCAAAACTGAAGCTCTCTCCCTGGACCATACGGTAGAACAACTGATACACCACAATAGCTGTACTGCAAAAGGAAACAGGAACTTTTTCTTACAGCCAACATGTTAATTCAAAAATACTTATGTCATCCAAATGTACCATATAGATAAAAGCAATCAAAGCATTTCATGAGCATGCAGCCAAAGAAAGAACACATATTACAGTAATCGGCTAAGAAAAAAATGTGGAACTTCAGACAACTATTAGGGCAGATGAATACCCATCATTCATCAACGATTCTCCTTCAATTATTGTACTCAATTTTTTGCTTGCACCCAGCTCTTTCAATAAAGCCACGACAGCGACAGGATCAGTAGCACTAAGAAGCCCAGCTAGCAACAAGGATGTTTTCCAAGTCCAGTTGTATGGAAAAGCAAGCTACAACATGTTTATTGAAAAGTTCTATTAGACCGGCAAATTGTTCTTTCTTCAAAAACAGAGTCAAAAGTTTAATTTTACCTTCATTGCACTTCCAAGACAGAAGGTTGAAAGCAGAACACCAGGGCCAGCAAGAATAAGCATTTGACCAATGCATCTCTGCAGGGGATTAGATAGTAGCGTAAGAGGAAAAAGACATCGTGAATTCAAATCAAAACAAAAGAAAAGAGAAAAGGTGATGAAAAGAAAAAGAAAAAGAAAAAAGGCTTATTTTTGCTTGGGTTTGTGTGATATAAGAGTTTGAAACAACTTCGGCCTCAAGCTACTAAACTGAACTAAGTATACTTTGACACGCCTTGCGCAGATACTGTGTTTTTTAGCTGTGAGTAAATCCTTGATATTGTTATAAGTGTGCAGTATGCTTCATACTTTGAAAGAGTCAATTATGAGGGATTTTTCAAATAAAAAAAAAAAAAAAAAACTACCCCTCTTCAGATTTTCTTGTTCATGTGATTCTTTCACCTCAATTTTTTATGTTCCTCCACTATCCAACATTTCTTCCACTGTTGATTCTCATCTTACTTCTTCTCAGTTTATTGTAATTTCTACGTAACTCTTGTAATTGTGCTACATCACATCTGTCTGTCCTATACCATCTTCATATCTAGCATTCACGATCACATTGATGTTGAGGCTCTACATAAAGTGAAAATATCAAACAAGAGTTTCTGTGCTGGTACAAAGAAGTTTAGAAATTTTGAATTTGCCTTTTTCTTCTGTCCTCAATTCAAGCACTTTTAGTCATTCAGTTACTGGTCGCCATATGACAAGCTTTCCAGGTTGAGGTCATGGAATCAAAAACGGTTTGGTGATCCTCTTTACAATACACAAACAAAATGCAGCTTGCATGAATGGCATACAATGAGAGACCGTTAAAGCATTTAATTTGATCTGGAATAGTGAAATGCAGGTTCTGGTTTCTAATAACACAAAACACTACAAAGATAAAGATGATCAAGTCCTTAAATTGTGAAAAAACTTAAAAGCCAAACCTTGATTTGGTGTACTTCCATCAAAAAGGCGCTCTCGAAAAGAAGAGCAGGAAGAAAAATAGCCAAGAGAAGATCCGGATTAATACTTGCCCCTGTTTTCAAAAGCCATTTAACCTCGCTAGAAATTATTAAGTGAAAATGTGTACCTAATATTGCATTGCATTGTGATGTCATATCCTTAATAAACAGTCGAATGTCTCAGTATATGAGAAAAAGAACAAGAGAATACTGTATGGCTATGCAAAGATGGAAACTCAAAAATTGACCATATAATCGCAGAAGGTCTGATATTTCGATGAAATCAACTCTTCTGACAAACATACTACGTAGAGTTAGAAAACCATAATATCCAACCTTTGAGTTGAACTACTAAGATGGAGTAAGCCATCTCATATGAGATGAAATTAGACTTGACCACAAGTTAATGTTCAGTAACAAAAATCATGCCAAAGATCACAGTTTAGGTAAAACTTACATAGGCGGATACCCGCCCCAAGTTTTCCAAGTCGATGATCTGTACCAAATTCTGCACATAAAAGGAGTACTTGGCAACTTAGCGTAAGTTGTAAATATCATAACACATGCAACTGATGGCAAATATAGAATCTAATAGTCTTAAATGCATAACTTAAAACAGAATTTGAAACCATCCAACTTCTAAACTAACTGTAAATGAGATTGATTGAAGGTTATCATGACGACAGACTGTTTCATAAAGACGATCTGCATCAAAAACAGTTTCCACAGTTACTGCCAAAAAATTCATTTTAATGAATGGACAGTCCTCATAATGTCACAGCACATAGGTGGTCGCTTTCAGTTTTATACATAAAAAAAAAACAGTTGCAACAAGCCGATTAGATTGCTTTCATTTCTAAATTTTATCACCGAAAGCCGCAATACCAATTACAACAGAGGCCATCATAACAGTCGTTTTGAAAGAACGATCTATATGGTCACGACTAACAAAATTTAGCATTTGAATCATCTGTATGTGCAGTGTACAAGGGGGTAAAACAATGAAACTAAAATAATTCCAATTTTATCAGATATCTCATGAATCAACTAAGTAAACTACAAAAAACAAAAGTTCAGTAAAAAGGTTCAATTGAAAAAGCAAAAGCAGATTTCAAAAGCTAATGAGGTCCACAGAACTAAATTTAGAAAAAGAAGATAAACATCCAATGAAAAAAGAAGAGTGAAGAAGAAGAAATTCACCTAAAGATCCAAGTCCAACACCAATGACAAGCAAAGCAACAGTATAAGGCACTCTAGTACCGCGAAGAGCATGTCTTGAACCAATTCCCAAAACCATACATAATCCAAAGAACACAATTGCACTTGTTGGTTCAAATTCTTCTACTTCTATCTCAACAACTTTCATTACATCAAATGGAATTATCTCTCCATCTACCATAACACCCGACATCTTCACACTTCAATCAAAACCCTAGAAAGAGGAATCAATCACAAAAGAGAAGTGGAAATGGAAGTCCAAAAATAAAAGTGAAGTAATGTATGTATGTATGCTGAAACCTTAAAATAAGTGATGAGAATATATCAATGAAAATCCAAAAAATTTGATTGATACATTTCAACCAATTAATAATAGAGATTTGGAGTAATAATAAAGTAATAAAAAGATGCTTACAGGTGATGTTGAAGATGATGAACACTTGGTCGCCCCCTCATCAAACCTTCCTTAATGCAGACAAATGAAATACAATTTTTTAAATCCCTTACCCTGACTTTTTTCCACTACTTCCGAAACTTGAATCTGGCCAGACAATAATAAACTAGATTCTGAGGTCACCCACTCAGATAGATATACAACAAGGAGCATTCATCTGCTTCCTTAAACAGTGTGTGCAAGTGAGGAGTTCTAAAATAGTTACTCCAGAGTCCAGATTAGCAAAGGGATGTCCCAGAGGCTAGACCTAAAAGGCCCTAGAAGGGTTATTCCCATCTAGGCGGGATAAGTGATGTCTTAAAACAATTGAGCTTCATGATAATAATAATGTTTCTAGACTGAGATGTTACAAGAATTATAGATAGCAAGTGTTAAGCTTGTTACCCGTAAGAGCGGAGAAAATTATGGTTTCAAGTGCGTACAACAAGTAAGTTGTAGATGTATGTCTAATAATTGCAGCATCCATCTCCTTATCCTTGGATTTCTGGAACTTAACCCTCAAACGACTTAAAATTATCTTTCTTATCATAGATGGCGCAACCATTGCACCATCCTTATCCTTCTTCCTTATATTGCCAAAATCATCCAATCCCTTCGGCCTTTCTCCTGCTCCAACCTCAAACTCTTCTTGGGCTTCAGTTTTATCACATCCAAAACATTCTTTGGCCAACTTAAAAAGATCTTCAAAAAAAAGAGAGTTGTTGAAAGCCTGTGCACGACTTTTCCATCCATGGAAAAGCCTGTAATTTGGAGAGCATCGTCCAGAGTGATAGTCATCTCGCCTATCGGAAGATGAAAAGTATTTGTCTCGGGAAAATACCTCTCCCTGAAACAGCAAATTGTAACCACATTGTATTGCTTTTGCGCAGTGATTATTGCAGGTCATAATCCTGAAGCCTGTGCAAGGGCTACCACCGGTGAGCTCTCGTTATCCAATGGTCAAAACCTCGTCCTTTGGTGTTTGAGTTTCGGGACCGCTGTGGTATGATCCTACATAAACAATGAAATAAACATTAATAATAATACATAAAGATTTATCTTTAGATTATATTAGATTGTTACCAACGCCGAACAGACCCTTGCCTCCCATGAATGTTGATAGACAAATAAGACGAAAGACTTATCCCTTAGATCACCGTAAGGTCTTCCATTCTCCTTACTGGGCAAAAGAACCATGTTGTTAATCACTTGAGTTGTTGTACGAGGAGTTGGTTTCTTCTCTTTCTCTTTTCCTTTCCCTTTAGCATCGGAGGGACCAACAATTGGATGAACACTTGTTTCACCCCTATGTTCTCCCACAATCTCATGTTGTTGTCTTTGTTGAGAAAACACAAGTGCACGTTCAATTACCTCTTCTCTTGGTTCATTAATAACAAGTGCATCTTTCTTCATTTTGTCTGCACCCAAATTTTTCTTATGACGAGGGGCTGGAGTCATGTCATTTCTTGGTGTTACTTCTAGTGTTATTCTCTTCTTCTTGTCCTTTTGTGGCCTAAAACAAATTAAAAATGCATGTCCAATACATATAACAAGAAAACATAGCTAAAAAATTGAAAATCCAAAAAACTGACACTTCAAAACAGGAAACTCAGGGTCGTTTACGACCGGGAAATGTGCTTATACGGTTGGTCGAAAATATTTACGGTTGGCTTTTCCAAGCACTGACCTAGCCTTAAACCAAAAAAAAAGTTCAACTCAAACTCAGGGTCATTTACGGCTAGGAGTAGTCATTTACGGTTGGGTCGAGTTGTTCTACGGTTGACTTTTCCAGGCTAGGACCTAGCCGTAAACTAAACAAAAAAATTTAAACCCAAACTAAGGGTCACTTACGACCAGTATTTCCAAAATACGGTTGGGTTTTCAAATTTTAGGCCTTTATTATATTCTTTACGGTTAGGAATGTTTAATATCTTAACCGTAATAAAACACTTACAATATTTATGGCTGGGAGTTCATAATTTCCCAGCCGTAGAAGGGAGAAATTAAATTTTACGGATGCGAGTTCATCTTTTCTCGGCTGTATATCTATATTTACGGCTAGGAAATCCATATTTCATAGCCCTAGGCAGTCACAAAATTGTTTTCTAAAACCCTAAATCTAACAAAAGAACCTTAATTAACCAATAAAAATGATAGAAAAAAGATGGGTTTTTCGATTCATACCTTAACCAGCGATTTGTGGTGGATTATAAGGAGGTTGATCTTCTTCTTTGCTGCTCGATTCATGTTGTGTCTCTTCGGGTGTAGAATTTGAATCTTCTTCAACTGGTTGGTTTCTTTTTCGTAAATTGGTTCATTTCTTCACTTGCTTGAACCTCATGGTGTTTTATAGAAAAAAGTTTAATCGTCGATGAAATTTTTTAGAATCGACGAGTGATGAACGAGAAGGGAGAAGATTAAGAAGTTACGGCTGAAGAGGAAGAGGAAGATTAAAAGTAAATTAGATTTAGGTTTTTTTGTTTTTGTATTAGATTTAGGGTAGTTATTGAGGTGTATTTTTGACCTTTGACATGGCTATTGGGTCGCCCCATATCCCCATTTTAAACACATTAATCCACTCCATCCCTCATGAACAAAGGGGTGCAGCCCCAATAATAGGGTTCTAAAAGTAGTAGTGTGTTGTAAACTAAAGAAAATAGAAAAATAAAGAAGAAGAAGAAGAAGAAGAAGAATTCGTATTGGGATATCCCATTACAAAGGAAATGCTCTTTATTTATAGGGAGAAGAAGATGAGCATTTACCATAGGATTAAAGGGCATGCACCCATTACTAGTAGTGGTGGTGGTTACAAAGTAGTGGGGGGATGAAGAGGTGAAGAGGAAATGAAAAGGTGATGGTGTAAGTGTGTTGTAAATCCACCACATGTTATTTCATAAAACTCCCTCTTGGATGATACCACAGTACTAACATTTTTTCATTAAAACCTTGCTAGGAAAACCCAAAGGGAAAAACCTAGACGAAGGAAAAAGAGTACAAAACATATAGAGTGGTGTTGGACACGCATATGTTGCGTCGTTAAAACCTTGACAAGGAAAACCCAGTGGGACAAAACCTTGACGAAGGAAAAAAAGTACAACATGATTGTAAAGTAGAATGCACCTTGTATGATGACGCTCCCCCTGATGAGTACTTCAATAAATTATTGGCTTGCAAATCTTTGAGTTGCGACTTCCCAATTTAGGTGAACGAATTTCTTGAATCCAGAAGATTGTTGTGCTTGCGTGAAGAAAATTGCTAGTTGATGAAGTCTTCTTTGTGTTACACAAGCAGTGTTATCTTCGATTAATACTCTTCCTGAGTTTACATTCTTCTTCAAAACATTGAGGACTTGTATCATGGATTACTAGCTTCTCGAAATTGATTTGTGGAAGTAGTTGATGCAGTTTATTCAACAAAGTGCCAAGATGCGAATACATTATCATTCGTGAACAAAAAACTTATTTGTCATTAAACCTTGTGTGGTTCAGAAAGGCATCCAAATTCCTAGGAGGTGGTTATGTTGATTTGTTCTAATCAAATGTGGGCATCCACTAAATAACCTAAATTATACAATAACACCCCTTTGGATGACCAACATGTTGAATAAATTGCCTCACTAAAATCTTGCCAGTAAAACCCAAATGGGAAGAAAAATTGGACGAAGGAAAAAAATCACAATATCAACATTCTGAATAAAAATTCAACGTCAACGAGATGTTGCCTCATTAAAATCCTGTTAAAAAAAATCACATGGGACAAAACCTGAAATAAAAGAAAAAAACTACAACATTTGATGTCTTTGTGGATGTTAACTCAATTAAATGAGTTTACAAATAAGCATCAAAACAAAATTTATAGTCTAGTTAATAAACAAGCTTTATGCTAGCATAATTCTTAATTGTGTAAATCAGGAAATTGTAGAATCTATGCTGCTAAGCGTGGATTTTAGTGTTTTTAAGGACCCTTCAAGAGACCTATAAAGTTGATATCATCAACTAATCCGGATTTTTGGCTTTATACCAAATTTTCTAAAGCACATAAATGATTGTTAAACCTGACATAATCGATTCAGGTGACTGCCTGAGTATAATTTGAATCCTCCATGGATTACAAATTTAAATATGTTCTCCAGCCACACTTCTTGTGTAAATGCAATACAAATCCTTCAAGGACTACCACGCCAAATGCATCACACAAGGTGAACAAAAAATTATCGAACCAATCCTATGGTTTTAGAGAAAAAAAATGAAACCCTCAAATCATTTTTTAGACGGTCATATTTCTCATATAACGTATGAAGACTACACCAACCTGTAATTTTCAGAAATCAGGCTTGCACGTTTAAGGTGTTAAGTCCTGGATCCAAATATTGCGTTATTTAAGAGATTTCAATCCAACATAATTTGGATTTTGTGCCTACAATCAAATATGTCGATATTACTCTGCAGAGGGGTTAAAAACAATCATTATTTATTATTTCAGTAGCTATTGTAATTGAACATTCGACAATTAATTATATTAGCTTACCACGATCCCACACAATTCTCAAGTGTATGCATAATTTTTAAAAATTAACAGAATTACTGGTACATGTGCCCACGGGCGTTATAATCTCATCATCATCAAGTGAAGAGTTATTATTTTTAAGAATGTGAATCGTGTTTGGTAGTCTCAATTGGAGCACCACCTGTAGCTTATTCTAAAAATTTACTTGTTGCTATATGTGATTGGATTTGCCTTTCAAGAGGCAAACGTTTATATAAAGGCAAAGTAAGATATTTCATACCTATTATTAATGACAACCTTTTTCAATTTGATCATGTTAGGAGAGAGATTGATATAACTTGTAAGTTAATTAACCCCAATATCTTATAGTAGTGTATACTCTCTCCCTAATCATGGTGGAAATTTGTTCATCTCATATACGAAAACTTCAAGTTTCGTAAAATATTATCCAATTAATTTGAGACATATACTCATAATGAAATATTATTTTTGCGACATAAAAAAAATGTTTCCTTAATAGACATACATATTTACCATCAACCATGGACTACTTTTGGAACAAAATAAGAAAAATAAAAAATAATATGTTAAAACCAAAACATTGAAAATATGCAAACAGACCTCCAATAATCACGTGACCTTTAGGCCAACGTGATAATGATTTAAAATGAAATTATAGACACTTTCTTTATCAAAAAATAAATAAATCAAGATCAATATAGTCACTATAAGGACTAATGATATTGGCTGACAAGCCGGGTGTGCACCCTTTAATCTTTTATGTCCTACAGAATTCCAACTACAAGTGGAACGGTCTTAATTTCGGAGATTTACCACGAGGAAAATCAAAATTGTTCAATATCCCTTAAGAATGCAACAATTCCTCGTTTACTGATATATGTATTTTCTAATACCATATAGGTATTTCATCCTTTTAGGATTGATATAGAAAATACGCTTCTTTAAAGATAATGAAGCAAATATCATTATTTTCTTTTTAGTGGAAAATAATAATTCCATTTTGTAGTTGATTAACTGTTGCTTGTAAGGAATAGTAACAAATAATTTATTATTAGATAAAACCATATTTGATGATAAAATTATATTTGATGGTTGCTTATTAGATGATTTATTTTCTTTCATCTTATAATAACAATGGAGAAAAACAACACCAATTGGTTTCTACGATTTATCAAAATCGTGTTGACAAAAATAAAAATTGTCGTTTTAGCTATCGTATATGGGAAAATCCACTTTGTCGTTGACGGATGGTTTCTTGAAAAAAAAAATAGACACTATATGGGTAAATCACATGATCCTTGTTTAACGACAAGGATACCAAATTTAATTGGCCTTAGGTTTTCAACCATGCATGTGATTAGTTACCGTAATGGTAATTAAATTACGATAACACCTATTTTTGGTGATTACAGTTTAATTAAAGGAATAGAAAAATATTAGAGAAGAAAGCAAATCAAATTTAAAGATAAAGTTGATCACCTATATTTACCGATATACAATAATATCAAATCAATATAGATAGTTATTATCAATAGATAATAAACCGTAACAACATTATTGGACCAACCAATATCAATCCCATAACGTGGTGTAGCATCGTATGGGCCATCTCATGCATAAAACATCAATTAAGTTAATTCAACTAAAAATCAGTAAAATATAAAAATTGATTGAGAAAGCTTAGTTGTGCAACTCCTTAGTTTCAAGCTTAATTAGTTTCTCTCTGTTTGTAGCAGACGTACACACCCATAATTGTTATCGATGTAGCTTTCTGTTCATATACAATCTCTTGTAAGACCTATATTAAACCAATACAATTTTTATTAGAATCCTTTTAACAATTTAAAAAATAAAGAAATATTAAACCAAGATAAAAGGTTAGGTATAAATTAGGGTTATCAATGGGTACCCATTACCCGAACCGAGTGAATTGGATCCAGGTTCTAAAATTGGACCCATTAACAAATTAGGACGGATGAGTATTACCCGATCGGACCTGAAATCTTAAGTCCTAATGGGTATTACCCGGCTGGTATGGGGTACCCGAATATTTATCATCTGTTTGTTAATTTTACCTAAAATTGAAAGACTTCGACTAGTTTTGTTTGAATTTTTTTTGTTTTTTATTTTTTTATATATTTAATCTTTAATTAGATTTGCATATATATAATAATAATTTTATATAAAAAATTATTTATTTTAAGCCTATATATAAAAATATTTAAAAAATAAAGTTGATATTAAAAAATCGTTAATTTTTTAAAAGGAAAAGATATTTTATTCACACACAAAAAAAAGAGAGCTAGGGCCCCAAAATATATTACGCGTGTGCCACTTCTCGAACACAATTGGTCTGGGCATGTTTTTTTTCCATCTGTTGGATGTTGGAACTCGGAAGCTATTTCTTCTTCTTCGCAGCAGCAGCAGCCCTGTCACCACCAGGTACAGCCGATATCCCACATTTATGTCTTGAAAAATTAGGAACGTCTATGTATTTGTAAGATCGTTTGTGTCTCATATCTCTTTTTGCACTATCTTGTTTGCTATAGTCATCGTTGTCTAAAGGAAACCCTAGGAAAGAGTTATTTTTTTATCAGCAAACTGTGAAATTTATTGCCATTACACCAAATTCAAACCTAAGATGAACAAATAAAGCAACAAAAGTAACATGGGATGAAGTATTCACACACATTATAACAGGAGTACTGCGAAGAAAAAAACAAGCATTTACACACTAGACAGTGGACAATAGAATAGGTAGCTCGCTAATTGGTGAAGTCAGACCCCCAATTACTTATTACTGTGAATTATAAGCCACGGGGCTTTTTGAGTTACTAATTGTTGTTGATGGAAGTATATCAATTTAGCTATTGTTGAATGTGTTCATTTGGAAGTACCAGGGGTTTGCCAATTGTGATGTGTTCTTAGTAATTGAAAGTTCTTGTCAATGATCTAGATAATTGATGTACAAGAAGAGATTTTTATTAATAAATCTCGGTATGTTTTGTTTATGATATATAGATACACATTTTGGGGGTAAAGTATTAGCTTATACTTTCATGTGAAAGTTGTTGAATGTCGTTACTGTGTTCGTCAAAAGGTCCTATTCTCAGTATATCGAGTTATCTTTTCTGTGATTGGCTCCATTGAGACATGATAACTGATACCTGTTTGACAATCTGACAGATTCGAAGTCATGGCTACTCCCTTCTTTTACTTTAGGTGTTCATAGTTGCGTGTCTTTTTTGGATTAGGAAAATAATGTGTATCTGTTTGATTAAATCTTAATGTTGCTTTCAGTTAAATTTTGTTGTTTTATCACTGCTGTTAATTATCAAATCATTTACGTGCTCAGGTTTATTTATGTAAGGAATTCTTACTGGGCAATTTGTTTGTGGAGGGAGGAGTGCAATAGTCTGAGAACTCAATTGGTTTCGGTGCTCAAACCCTCTTCTAAACAACACAAGATTCCGTAGCTATCAGTCCATTTTTATTATCCTAATCTCTTATTCTATACACATGAGAACTTTGATGAACCGCTTGATTCGAGCGTCCCAAAAAACGTGTTTTCATTATTCGTCCGTTTCATCTAAATCTCCAGTTTCACGACTTCAACGACCTCCCTGTGTCGATATACAGAAACCTTTCTTTAACTCTTTCTTCCAAGCTCGAACTTTTATCTCTGAGACACCTAACTCAGTATTTGAAGGAAATATTTTGAGAATTCTTCGAAACGAAATCCAATATGAGTCTGAATATGCTCTTCCCAAAGAGGTAAACAGTACTCCTTTGTTTGTGTATTAGCAGTTTTCATCTCATGTTTGATTTTGGAGCACTGTGTGTCTTTTGTAAAGCCTGTTACGACAGTCGGCTTTTTTATCGTGGAAGATCGTCCTGGAGAACAATGGATCAGATTGAGAAGAAAATTTGGAGAAGAGGATATACAAATTGAGTCGACGATGTTCAATGGGATTTTTCCTGCCCCAAAAATCAGTGATGATGATACAGATGATGATGAAGACAGGAATATGCAGCTGCGCATTAGCTTGATAGTCAACATCTCAAAGGGTGAAAATGATAGTGTTCTTCAATTTGTATGCTTTTCTTGGCCAGATTGCCTCGAAATTCAGAAGGCATTCGTGCTCAGGCATAATGGAATGGTTGTGAAACCCTATGCAGGACAAAATTTTAAGTATGACATTCTGTCACTGCAGCTTGCTCTTTCTTATTGTTTTCTTGTTTTTGTGATTCTGATAGCTTGTTGTATAATTCGTTATGCTTTTGCTTTCCTCCAGGGACTTGGAAGACAAGCTTCAGAGTTCGCTTCAGGAATTCCTGGAGGTAAGGGGGGTAAATGGAGAACTTGCTGGTTTCTTACAGGAATATATGAACAACAAAGATAAAATCGAGCTCATCCGATGGATGGGAAATGTCAGATCTTTTATCGAAAAATAGATGAGTCTGCTTTTGTTGTAAATGCTCTTCTCCCATCTTCTTTTTAGAGAAAATTTCCATTAGATTTATCTCTATGTGTTGTCTAAAGAAATTTTCAGCTACAATTTTGATTTGTTTCACTGATGACTCTTGTAACAATGCTTACTGCAACTCCAAGAACCGAAATCTGCGTCATTACTGTTTTATCATGTCATTGTTGCCAAAAAAATTTTTAAAACAATTCATCATACACTTGATCAACCAACGCAGATGCCCTTCCAAGGTATTCAAAAGCCACAATTTTTCGTAGTTATTCAACAGATGAAGTCTTACTGGGACGCAGTAATGGAATTCGATTCAAAGCACTCTTGAACCTGGAAATACTGACCTCCAACCATGGGCAGACAATAATACTTGGGATAAATGTCTGAAGCAGTAAAGCTTACATCTATGGCCCCTTCTAATAACTAAATAGTCGATATGAGCTAAAATGTTCTGGAAAACGTAGACGTTTCCGAACAAGAATGTCCATCCAGTAAATAGAATTCTGAGTTCTTTGTTAACGACTTATCGAACTGACCTTCGTGCCATGCTCCTTTGAAATAAAGTGCATTCACCAACACAACCATAATGTTGCTGTCAAATGATCCTTCCGGGACTAGATTCTTGATTAATCCTCTTGTTTTCGTCTCGACCATTCGTTAACCATCAGTCTCGCTTCATTAGCCTTAAGATCGAAATCCACATCTTGAACATGTGCACGAAAGATTGAATTGGCAACCTCTTGAGATTTGGGGTTTAAGACACAAGATTCATTGACCCAAACACTATTAACAAGAGACACTTGAGTTTGGATTTCATTCAATGAATTCATAAGTTGAGAACAAAATTCATTAAGAGAATCAATATTTTGAGATTTTAAAAACCCTAATAATTGACTTAATGTTTCACCTTTTGATCCAGAAGTTAATAACCCTAAAGCGGTATAGATTGATAATGGTGAATACACTAAATTCTTGCCATTACATGCTTCTTCTTCCAAAAACAGATTCTTCATAATTTGCAACCATAGCGGAGAACCCATTAGGGCCATTACATTCTTCTTCATAGCGTTTAGTAAAAAGTAATTCCTCACAATTTGTTTAGCTCTCTTAAATAGGAATTTACCTCCTACTGCTTCTGAGTTTGTATAGGTTTCAGAATTTTATTTTTAGAAATTTCCTTACTTGATATAATTTATTTAGAAGAGAGATATAGGGGCTCCAAAATTGATATTGGCGAAACATAAAAACCCCTTATCCATAATATTTTCACAATACCCAAACCACCCCTCATTAGTAATCTTAATTACATAAATTAGTTAAGATTAATTTAAACTAATCATGATTAATTAAAAATAATCTTTTACCTAATCAAATGATTTGAATTTTTTTTTTATTTGAATTTGTGTTTGGTGGGAAGAAAAACTTGATGAAATCACGATTTGAAAGATTCAAATTTTGTTGTTCAGAGAAATTTACGGTTGGGTTTCATGTCGAACCCAACCGTAACCATAAGAAAACCGAAGAACACCAATTTTTGGCCAGATTTACGGTTGGGTTTTAAACAAAACTCAACCGTAAATCAAAGAACAATGATCAACACCAATTTTTGGCCAGATTTACGGTTGGGTTTTCAACAAAAACCAACCGTAAATCAAAGAACAATGTTGAATACCATGTTTTGTGCAAAGTTACAGTTGGGTTTTAAACCATACCCAACAGTAAGTAGAAGAAAATGATGAACACCATTTTTCCAAAAGTTACGGTTGGGTTTTAAAGGAAAAACCAACAGTAACTCATCCTTTTGAGGATTGATTTTTTTTGTAAAATTTGAGTTTTAAAAATCAAAATTTTGAAATAATTCAATCATTTTTACTAGATTGAAGGTAAATTGGGTGTTTGAAACAAAGAAAAAACGAAAAACACACAAATTAGATAATCCAAATTTGTGTTATCCAGTAGAATTTACGGTTGAGTTTTGGCTTATAACCCAACCGTAACAGTTCTGTTAACATTTGTTCCAATTTCAACACATAATTACGGTTGTGTTTTGCCTTAAAACCCAACCGTAGCCAGTAGAACTTACGGTTGGGTTTGGCTTATAACTCAACCGTAACATATTCTGTTAATTTTTGTTTCAATTTCAACACAGAATTACGGTTGGGTTTTGCCTTAAAACCCAACCGTAGACAAGTTGTGGTTTTGTACAAAATGTATTACGGTTGGGTTTAGTTATCGTACCCAACCGTAAATGGTCATGTTAACTGTTTTTTGATTTTCAATATACTCCAATTGGGTTTAAAACACAACTTTGTAACTTATTCCTTCTATTGTAATAGATTTAAAGTAGTACATTAAAGGAAAAAAACAAAGGAAACGAAATACAATAGACCATTGGATGATTACACTTAAACAATTAAAGATAATGGCGATAATCAAACACCCGACTTGTTTCCATAATACGGTAGCAATCTGTATGCTTGAACTCCTCCCCATATTTGATTCTATACTGCTCCATAGACAACACATGCTGAAAAAAACAAATCAATTATTAGTTTGATTTTTTGAAATCTCTTTTCACTTAACGATTTATTAATCGACAAACTTACTCTTTCCACACCGTTCTCGTAGGGATTTGCTTCGAATCTCATTTGCTTTTCCAGTTTTAAGTTGTTCATTTGTCGATACAACGTCTCTAACCGTCTCTTGATGGCTCTCCACGGCCTATGATTTACATTCCCCTCTAATGCCGCAAACATTCGAAATACCCGCTTCCACCATTCTTCGGTATCTTGACCCTCATACCAATTTTGTTGTGAAACAACATTGTTATTGTTGTTATAGAAGGCTCTATCGTAAGCATGCTCTAGCATCGTATGCCACGCTCGAACAATTGCAACATCTTCATCATTCGTGTATGTGTTTACCATTTTTAGTGGTTCAAAGGGTATGGTGAGAATAATGAGAAAATCTAGAATTATAATGAGAATGAAAGTGATAGAGAATAATGAGAAAGTAACAAGTAAAGGTTTCCTTTTATAGGGAAAAAGGAACCAACGACTTGATTTTTGAAACAAAAAATCCGTTGGAATTGTGTACTTTAAGGAGACGAAAATTCAGACATTTTGAGAATCCCGCAGAATTTACGGTTGAGTTTTGAGGTAAAACCCAACCGTAATCTAGTTGTGGTGTTTCTACAATTTATTTACGGTTGGGTTTAGTAATCGAACCCAACCGTAAAATGATATTTAGAGTGAAATGTAGTTACGGTTGGGAAGGCTCACCTAACCCAACCGTAACTTCTAGTGTTAGTATTAGTCTATATTTTACCATATTGTTACGGTTGGGTTTTGCCTTAAAACCCAACCGTAATCTAGTTGCGTTGTTTGTACAATTTTTGTTACGGTTGGGTTTAGTAATATAACCCAACCGTGAATATGAATGTTTGTAGTATGAATTGTAGTTACGGTTGGGTTGAGTCATGGAAGCCAACCGTAAAAGCAGTTTTTAAGACAAAATTAGTTATGCTTGGGTTTAGTTCATTTTCTTATCAAATACCAGAGTTGTGAAAAACCTTATTTTTAACATTAAAGGAAGAACCAAAGGAAACGAAATACAGTAGATCATTAGATGATTACACTTAAACACTTAAACACTTAATCATAACGGCGAAACTCAAGATAGAAACTTTGTTCCGAGATACGATAGCAATCTGTATGCTTGAACTCCTTCCCATATTTGATTTTATACTGCGCCCTAGCCATGGCATGCTGAAAAAAATAAATAAATTATAAGTTTCATAATTTTAAATATTTTTTGAGAAAAAACGATTTATTAATTGACACACTTACTCTTTCCACATTGGTTTCGTCGGGAAATGCTTCAACTCTCATTTTCATTTCCAGTTTTAGGTTTTCCATTTCTTCATACAACGCCTCAAAGCGTCCCTTGATGGTACTGCACGTCCTCCGATATCTATTCCCGTGTAATGCCACAAACATTTCAAACACACGCTCCCACCAAGAATCGTCCTCCTGACAGTCCATCCAATTTTCAGGTATAACAACGTTTCTATTGTTGTTATAGAAGGCTTTCTCGTAAGCGTGGTCTATCATCGTAACCCACCCTCGAACAATTGCAACATCTTCATCATTCGTGTATCGAACCATTTTTAATGGTTGAAAGGGTATGGTGAGAATGAGTTGGAAAGTGTATAATTATAATGAGAATGAAAGGGATAGAGACTAATGAGAAAGTGAAAAGGAAAGGTTTCCTTTTATAGGGAAAAAATTCGCAACGGCTAGATTTTCAAAAAAACCCGTTGGAATTGTTTTTTTTGTCACTATTGAGGGATAATTTACGGTTGAGTTTTGTAATGAAACCCAACCGTAACAAATTTGTGGTTTTTGTAAAGTTATATTACGGTTGGGTTTTTGTAATGCAACCTAACCGTAACAAACATGTTATTTTATTGCAAATTATATTACGGTTGGGTTTAATTATCGGACCCCACCGTAAACATAATTTTTTTAGTGGAAATGTAGTTACGGTTGGGTGATTTCTTGAAACCCAACCGTAATGATCATCTTCATTTCCTATATTCTTCATTTTTTATGCTTAAATCAGTCTTGTATTTGTTTTATGTTGGTGGTAAAAGTGGAAGAGAGATAAGAGATTTTAACCCAAAATTTTGAAAAAACCCAAAATGAGTGATTCTAGTGGCAAATTTGTGGAGGGTGAATCCTTGTATGATTGCCAAACTAAATTCTACATACCCATTGAGGGAGACCCAACTATGTATGATTATTTGGATGGTAGAGAGGTTTTAAGTGTAAGTTGTGATGGTGAAACTAAACCAAATGGAGAAAGTAGTCGTCAAAGTGAAGATTCAACTGCTGAGAATAGTCAGGTATCATTCTAACTTAAACTCTTTCTCATTTTTTGCTGATATTTAAGGAAATGAGGTGCATAATCAGTTTTTTTTTTTTTGTTACACCATCATGGTTACGGTTGGGTTTTAAGCCAAAACCCAACCGTAACTATACATTTGTGTTTCTGAAAAATAGAGTTTTACAGGTTTACGGTTGGGTGGTTACCAAAAACCCAACCGTAACTTATTACGTGCATGGGTATTTAGTTCCCTTGTTACGGTTGGGTTTTACTCTTTAACCTAACCGTAACATTGGTTTGGATTTTTTTTGTTGTATTACGGTTGGGTCCGTCGATTATACGGTTGGGTCTGACGCTTCTAACCCAACCGTAAACTTAATTGGTTTTAGTGTTTTGTCTGACGCTTGGCCTTGATCTCTTTTGTTTAGCTCGCGGTTGTATGCGGTCGTCACAACCACCTACCACCAGAGACTTTGTTAACGCATCCTTCTATGGCTCGGCTTACCAAGGAAGAAAAGCTCATCGTAAACGATATGACGGAAAAGCGTTTGAAACCCAGTGATATACTCGGGCACTTGAAGAAAATAAACTCAAATAATGTGTCTACGTTGGAGACAATCTACAACGCCAAAGCCAAGTTGAAGCGTGAGAAATGGGAAGAAAGGGACCCGATCCAACAACTTTTGTACTTGGGGGAGACGAAAAACTACACCATGTTTCACGAAGAAGATGAGAATAAAGAAATTAAGCATATTATATTGGCTCATTCCGAGTTTATAAAGTTAGCACGGTGCTCCCATCAAGTGCTTATGATGGATTGCACGTACAAAACTAACAAGTATGAGCTCCCGGTTTTGAATGTTGTAGGGCAAACTTCTACCAAGTCCCCGTTTAGTGTTGCCTTTTGCTTCTTGAGAAACGAGCTCGAAGAAAGCTATGTGTGGGCATTGGAACAAATTAAAAACAAAGAATAAAAACAAATTTTGTTTTACTTACAAAAGTTAAAAAACAAAAATTTAACAGAATAAGAGAAGTAATTAGAATAATACCTTGGTCGCTGCAACTTTGGCAGCCCATGAATGGGGATAACCAAATAATTTGCAGATTTGTCTGGGGCCTCACCCCATAGTCCTCCATTCCTCTTCTTAGGCCACAATTGAGGTTCAGCCTTTTCTTTCGGAATTTCTTTGGCAACCCTTTTCTTTGCCTTTTTTTTTTCCCGAATTTCTTTACCTTTGCCTTGAGGGACATGTTGTTCTCTGTCCCCCTCTTCTTCTTCGTGTTGTTGCTCTTGTGGTGGTTCTCTAATCACAAGAGAACCTCTGGGTGTTGGTAGATCACCCAAGCCTTGAAACACATTATATTCCTCTTCTGCAATTTGAGGAACACTACCACCACCTACCTCAAAAGAGGGATTATGGGTCTTGCTCACGCCTCTCTTCTGAACCCCTAAATGCTTTCCGTGGCGAGGGGTTGGAGTGTGAGAAATAGGTGTTAAATTATTACCCCTTATTCTTCCTACAACACACAACCAATACAAGTTAGATAATTTCAAAGCAATTCAACTTCAACAAAAAAAAATTTCACTACACAGGAAAATTTACGGTTGAGTTTTTTCTCAAAAACCAACCGTAATTTTTCTCCCATATTTTACGGTTAGGTTTTGAGAAAAACCCAACCGTAAAAATATAAGTACAAAAGGTGGTCCATATGTTACGGTTAGGTTTTAAGAAAAAACCCAACCGTAATACTCAAACCAAATTTTTATGGACGCTCTTTGTTACGGTTGGGATTTTCTACAAACCCAACCGTAAGTTGTTTTTAAAAATTGGCGCAAATTATTTACGGTTGGGTTATCTATTGAAACCCAACCGTAATATCCTGAACTATTCATCTTCTTCCCTTTGATTTACGGTTGGGTATTGAAAATAACCCAACCGTAATACTCAAGAACATGAAATATTACGGTTGGGTTTTGACACGGAACCAACCGTAATATCAACTGTGTGCAACATTTTTTTCCTAAAATCATGATCAAACATGCGAATAAATCAATTACAAGTTCTAAGAATACATGGGTTTTCTAAAATACCTTAGATACACCATTGTTGGACTTTTCGGTGCTTGATTTTGCTTGTCACTGTCGATTTCTTGTTGAATCTCTTGATTAGGTTGAAAGGAGCAGGGTTCATTGCCATCACTGCTACCTTAAACGCCTTTAGTATGCTTCTTCATCTCGAATTGTTGAGTTGAGTTTAATCGTCGATGAATTTTGCGAATCGGCGATGAATCGAGGGAGATTACAGTTAGGTTTTCTTTTGTTTAAGATTTTAAAAGTTATGAATTTTGTTAAAATAGTTTAGGTTTTAATTGGTATAAGGGTAAAATGGTCATTTAACAAAACCCCCTAAGACATCCCTTATCGTAAAAATGGGTCACCTCGGCTCAACTAGGAGCCCCTCACTCAAATTTGGAACCCCTATATCAACCTTCTTTATTTATAGGAGGCCAGATCCATGGGTATTAAATTAGAACCTCGTATAGGGGTTTAAGATTCTATAGAGGGACTTTTCATACAGAATAAAATAGAATTACTACTTAGTAAATTTTAAAAATCCTTTATTTTTTATATTTTTACAATGACTAAACAATCCTAGTTTGATTAACACTAATTTAGTATTAGTTATTTCTTTCGTTTCTGGAAAATATTACTATCACTTTTTCATTTTAATCTAAAAATAGACCAATTTGAACAAGTGATAGTAACTCTTTTTCAAAAGCGAAGTGTAGTATTAAATTAGATTAATGATTTTGATTTATAGTTAGAGATAGAAAATTAGAGCTACAACGCGTTTGGATACCACTTCAGAAGTTGCTTTTCGACTTCTGGAAGCTAAAAAGTCAGAAGTGAGTTTGGATTCCCAATTTTAAGATGACTTCTAAAATCTAAAAAATTAACTTTTTGTGAAGTAAAAGCATTTTACTTATGACTTCTTCTTCTGGTATCCAAACAGGCTATTAAGTGTTTTAGTTTTTGGAGGGAAGAGAAGTAGATGGAAAAAATATTTTTTTTTGAAAACCTTATAATTTGATTCGCTCAATCAAATTGAGTTATTCATGTGAGAAATTTGAGGTGAGTGAATCCTTATATGATATCGAAACCAAATTTTACATACCTCGTGATGGAAATCGTGATTTGCCCACCAAAGATTGATTTTTTAGCTTTTCAGGCATGTTTACGGTTGGGTTCTTTCCTTCGTATCCAACCATAAAACTAATTTATGGTTAGGTAATGATGAATTTCTAACTGTAACTAGGTAAAGGTTGGGTTCGATATACCAAAACCCAACCGTAAACATCTTCTTAAAAAAAAATTATATTACGGTTGGGTTCGATATACCAAAACCTAACCGTAAAAAGCTTCTTAATTTTTTTTTTATAATTACGGTTGGGTTTTTCAAAAACCCAACCATAAAATTTTCTGAAAATGTAGTTACGGTTGAAAACTCAACCGTAAAAAGCTCCTCAAAAAAAAAAAAACCGTATAATTTTCTAAAAATGCAGTTACGGTTGAATTATACCAAAACCAAACCTTAAAAAGTTCATTCAAAACTTTTTTTTTTATAATTACGCTTGGGTTTTTGCAAAACCTAACCGTAATTTTTTTTTAAATATAGTTACGGTTGGGTTTTGAAGAACTCCCAACTGTAACACCTTCAGAACTTGATTTTACGGTTGGGTTTTGTTTAAAAACCCAACCGCAAATTACACTCAAGACCTAATTTTTACTAAAAATTCAACCAATCAAACACCAATCAAACTTAATTTTTTCTTGGATTTCTTGATTGGGTTGTTAATGATGTTTAATTTGTTGGTTGGGTTATTGTTGATGATGTTCAAGAGAAGAAGATGAATAGATTTTGATTAAAATAGAGTTTTGATTTAGTTATATGTTTTAATTTTAGAGGGAGGATAATTTAGACATTTTATTATTGTTTAGGACATTCCCTAACCAACTAATTAGGTACCTTCAATCCTGGAAAAGCTCATCCATTATAACCATAAGCCCCTATATGTTAAATTATGAAAATGCTAGATAGACTCCGGATTTTAACACCGAAAAAATACCCCACATACGTCTTGCCTGGGTACTGGTCCATGACGGTTCAGTCGGAACCCACCGCGGATCCCAAAGAGTTCACCGTTCCATATCTATTACCTAGATGCATGCCGCATAGAGGTGTAAAATTTTAGGATAAAAAAGCAGGGGCTCTCTTATACCATCGATTAAATTAAGGCCCTATGCATGTTTCTTATTGGGCTGTACAGTATTCAGGTGTGTACTGGCCCCTCTTGTCATGCATATGTTTAATCAGAGCAAGGGCCTTAGGTAGAGAACACTCTTTTAATAGACCAAAATAGAGCAAATTAGGTACCATTATAGGTAGAGAAAGGACCCCCTTTCACCCGAATTCTTTCAAACACTTTTTCATACGAAAGAATGCTCGGTAGACTAGCCTAGACGGGTAATCTTTAGCCGTCCAAGCCAAACAAGGAATCTTTCCCCGTCTAGGTATTTATTTCAATATTAAACTCCCCAAAACAGGTCCTACCTAGGTTTTTATTATTAAAATAAAATAAATTCCCAAACGGAAGATCTTTCCCGGTCCAAATAAAACTTTTTATACTAGACGGAAAAACTTCACTCATCTAATCTCTCTACTTCACTACCCACAATCCAAAACTCACTCAGAAAGATAGCCCTTCCACTTAGGGGCTAGGTGAATTAAGATTGGCTATCATCATATAATAAGACAAAACAGGATCATTCTGAAGTAAATTCAAAAACGCTATAACCAAATATATTTATTAATGGCAAATGCCCTTGCTTAATTAGGCTTATTCTTGTCTAATCAGGGGTTAATTTTTTTTTAAAAAAATTTACTAATATTTTTCTTTTTATATATATTTTTATTTTTTTCTCAGATTTGCATGAAAAGTCATCAGGGTATTGGATTACGACCATGACAATCTTTCACTAAGTCAATAATATTGAATATTTTCACGAAAAATCATCATGGTTTATAAATTAGTACCACATCATGCTATATAAATTTGAAGTATGACAATTTTTTATGATCAATTTATGTTTTAAAATTTAAAAGAGTCATCATGGTTAGAATATAGAACGATGGCAGCTATAATTGAAAATTGTACAAGTCCAATTATGTTTTAAAATCGGCAAGAACCATCATGGTTGAAATTTAAGACCATGACGACATACGATAGCCTCTTAAATATTCAAGTGCAGTCGTCATAGTTTAAAATTTTAAATCATCACGACTTTTAATAATGTAATAAATAATGAAGAACAACATTAAAAGTTGTCAAGGTACTGAAAATCAGCATGACGACTCTATTCTTTTTTTTTATTTATTACCAAGAGTCATCATGTTTGAAATTTATGACCGTGACAACTTTATTTTTTCTGTTTATTTTACTCAAATTTAAAGAAATCGTCATGGTTCATAAATCACGACTATGACGACTCTTTTAAAAAAATATGAAAAATTTTAAAAGATTTTTAAAGAAAAATGAACTTTTTTATAAAAATTTTATCAAAAAAGATATTTCAAAAAAAAAAAATCAAATAATTAAAAAAATCAAAATAAATAAACCCACATTTAGGGGATACCTCACAAATTGAAGGATACACAAAAAAACATAAAATAGACATTAAAAAGTAATGTAGAGAACCCCTTATACAAATAATTTAATTAATGACTAATTCATCCTTGATTAATTAGTTATTAATTAAATTAGTTGTTAATCATTTATATTAGTTGTTAGGTTATATAAAATATTAGATTAAGGAGCTTCACATATAGATTTAGTTCATTACAATTCGTGTTAGTTTTTGTGTTTATTAGAATCAACATGGTCTTTATCATAGATCCATGCCGACTATGAACGGTCGGCATTTGCGCAAGTTAAAGACCATGCTGACTGTGAACGGTCGGCATTATCGTAAGCTGAAGACCATGCTGACTGTAGATGATTTCGATAAAAAAAATACACGGAAAAATAGAAAATAGTCGACATGGAGGTAGATTTTTGACAATGCCGACTGTTATCTAAAATAAAAAACAAAACAGTCGGTATGGCTTTCATACCATTCTTACTATTCCTACAAAATAAAACAGGAAAATCATATCTACCAGGGGTAAGTTAGATGTTTTTTTAAAAAAAGAAAACATTGAACCAGAAATTATATTAGAAACTATGTGTCTTTTATAAGATGAAGAGAATCGGCATAGTCTCGATAGATGATGCACATGCCAACTATAAAAGGATATTTTTGACCGTTTAAATTCTCAGGACATTCCTTTAGCTAAATTTCAGCCCATTTAACGTGAATATCCCATAATTTTTGAAGATATCCCCTAAATGTGGGTTTAAATAAATATCCCTTTTAATTCACCCCGACCCAATTAAATCAGGCTTCTTGAGTACACACTCTTTTTGGGTGTGCACCAGTAAATTACACACCTTCTCATGCATTCATAGTCGACAGACTCGACACCAGAAGCCTTTAAAAATAGAGAGATAATTAATCCTCTATGGATCTTGGATTAATACAAATTATTCAGTCATTACGAACAACCTCTATAATCATTAACTACTTAATTGGAGACTACTAATCTATCAATTTAAAAGTACATCATCAAAGCACCTATTAATTTCTATAAGTATAGAGTGAAACAAAAATTAAGCTCTTTTTCCTTTTTCTTCTTCTTGTTCTAGCTTCAAATTTCAAGCAGCATCACAAGTTGGTACTAAGCATGAGAAGAATCCAAGCATCTTCTTCTACAACAAGAAACATAGAAATTATAAGATATTAAATACAGTACTGCTCTAATTAATTAAGATGAAATTGCATTATCGATCCAAAAAGAAAGATGAAATTGCATGCTTACTCTTTTGGGTTTGTAGAGAATAAGTTCAGGAGGGATTTTATAAAGATCTTCATCAACAGCTTTAGGAGGAATATTTCTTTGTGGATGAGGGGTGATGTAATTTTGATGATCATGTGGATTCTTTGATGAGTGATGATGATGGTGATGATGTTTTGCTGCCGGTGGTTCAGTCACGTCATATACCGTTCTATGCTTTTTTTGTTCCTTACTACTCATATTATTATTGTTGTAACGTTTCTCCCTTGGTACTCCTCCTCCTCCCTTTGTCTACAAAAATTAATTCATTTCAACAATGTTATAGAATCAGCAGAAAAAATCATTTGATTTGATAATTAATTGTGGTTATTGGATGATGGAAATTAAACAGAAGAGAAGAATCCCATTTATTTTTTTTAATTCAGCTGTAATAATAATTAATCAGAAGAAAAAAACTCAAGAAAAATGGTAATTAGACTTGTTTACCTTTCTGCGAGAAACAAGAGTGATGGAAGGTGGTGGTGGTGGTTTGATAAGATAATGATAAGTATGAGAAGGAGGAGGAGGATTAGAGTAAATAAAATCATGAGCAGCAGCACCATACGACAAATCTCTATGATCACCACCACCACCACCACCCCAATTGCTGTATCTACTAATAACTAATCCGTCAGCAGCTGGTTGTCGTGGTGATTCAAAATACTGTGTAATTGGTATCCCATTAGTAGCATCTGAGAAATCCCAGTTCCCAAATGCTGGTATTTGATGCCTCCTCCTCCTCTTAAAATCATCCATTACTCTTGTTTGATCTGAAGACAATGAAAGAAGAAAAATAGAAATCGGTTCTGTTTTTAACTTCACTTTAGCCGTAACTACTAGAGTATTGTTTTGCTGTGGAAGTGCATTTGGGGAAGTAGAAGAATTTATTATGAAGTTGAAAGTTGTGGAAATAAATTCTTACTATTTGTCTGTCCTCAGAGTTAATGTCACACACAGAGCCAAGATGCTTCACTTTATCTGGAACTGTATTCACAAATCTCGAGATGGCAGCTTCATTACAACCTTTTTCATCTATCTTAGATCTTACCCAGAAGAGACGTGGATTTTGTTTTTTCATTTCTTTAGGATTTTATCTAGCTAGAGCCTAGAATAGAGAATTCTTAACTATGTTTCAAAAAAAAAAAAAAAAAATTCTTAACTGAGAATCCCTCCCTACAAAATACTACAAGTATAGCATTCGGACCAGTACTGCTGCTGCTGCTTCTTCTTCTTCTTCTTCTTTTTAGGGCAAGTGAACAGGGATTGCTACAACCATGCATCAAGATTTTAACCTGCCTTTTCATATACAAAAGGTAAATCCAACAGTAATTAAAAGAACCATGCTTCATTGTTTAATGGTGTATGGTTTTAACTTTATTCTGAACAGTAATGTCAATACTAGTACCTTTTACAGACAGTGTAAGCCATTTGATATAACATCTATCAAAACCCAAAAATCTAACTAACCAGACTCCAAAGAAGAGAGTCTAACCCATCCCTGTGTATGAAAAAGCACCATTATATGCACTTTTTACCTTTCTCAACAACCACAAATTCATCTTTTCCTTGGATGGATCGCCTCTTTCTTATGTAAAAAGCACTCTGTTCGTTGACATTCCACCGTTTTTTATTCAAATCATTCTTATTTGTCCTATTGTTTTGGGTACAAGTATAACACACTCGTATTATGCACCAACACTATTTCTCGTCAAGGAATTGAAGGCTATGACATCGAGAAAGACACAAGACAATATATACAATGCAGACAGACAGTGTAAGTTTATACTGACTGGGTTTTTTTTAGACCAACGAACCTGCTAGTTATAACTACAAACACCTCCTACATTACCCTAAAGTCTCAAAACTCTAACCATCTACTCACTAAACCCAAGGAATTTATTAGGAGCTGACACTCTAAAAAAAAAAGGTCAAGAAATTTGTGTTGAAAAGAGTAGAAAAAGCTAGAACAGACAAGGACACTTCTTGATAGCCAAACAGCAGTTGCAGTGTTGAGTGGGGGCACATGACCCCAGGGAAGCAGCAGAGGAATAGGGAATTAGTTACGTCTCAATCAATTGGCAGAAAGAAACTCTATATTTTTACTCAAAAATCCTGCTCATCGTATACTGTGAAGTAAATATACCTCAAAAATTTGGATTATGCTCAAATTTAGTATGAATACATATTTTTACGAGAACAACATACACTACATGAAATCAGAAAATTGTATTACAATCTCTGTGCAAATATATAGAAAGATCTACTGCCAATACGAATAACCGCAAGTTGCTTAGGATGAGTTACGAGCATCAAATGAATGAATATACCCCCAGCCTTAGGTGAAGTTTTATGACCTATTGACACAGTATAGAAGAGAAGAAGTTAGCAGAGTTGTAAAAAAATGTAACATATTCGAACTAGCAATTGATGTATTTGTTCGTTCCTACCTATACCTGCAGGATTTTTTTTTTGATGTTCTGATAACTCAAATTAAATTAACTAAGAGTACTAACTCTTTTTTTGTTACTCTCTCTGAGTTATGTTTTTAAATAACACTACGATACTTTTATATAGGCACTAAACAAAAGAAAACTTAAGACCATTAAAGAGCTTTTAAACATTGGTGTTTAAACTCAAACTAAAAACAAAAAACTGAAGACCTTTTATTTTCTCTACTAGTTTATATTTTAATACACATTAAGAATGGCTTTTAAGTTTATTCAACAAAATTTCCCCGTAAACTTAAATGCTTCTACCATCCATCATGCCGATCATCTTCTTGAATTTGTCGAAAAATACTTTCGCTAGCGGTTTGGTGAAGATATCCGTAACTTGATCCTGACTTGCCACATGCACCAATTCCACACTTCCTTCCTTAACATGATCTCGGATAAAATGAAAATGAACATCGATGTGTTTGCTTCTTTCATGGTTCACTGGATTCTTTGCTAACTCAATTGCTGATTTATTATCAACTTGAATCACGGTTGCACCTTGTTGCTTTAGCTCCATCTTGCTCAACAATTTTCTAAGCCATATAGTATGACATACACACCAAGATGCTGCAACATATTCAGCTTCACAAGTCGAGAGTGTCACGATCGGTTGCTTCTTTGAAAGCCAAGTAAATGCAGTATCTCCTATAAAAAACACATATCCTGTGGTACTCTTCCGACCGTCTATATCTCCGCACCAATCGCTGTCGGAGTAACCAACCAACTTGTAATCTTCTGCTTTTGAGTAGAATACCCCAGTGAAACCGTTCCTTGGATGTATAGTAGGATTCGCTTAAACGCCTTCCAATGTGAATAAACCGGCTCCTCCATGAACCGACTTACAATGCCGACACTTAACGAAAGATCCGTCCTTGTGCATGTGAGATAGCGAAGACTTCCTATCAAACTCCGTATTTACTCGCATCGACACGTTCTCCTCCATCGAACTTCGAAAGTTTTGCACCTGGTTCCATTGGTGTTGAAACATGATTACAATTTGCCATCTTGTACTTTTTCAAAATCTCTTTTGCATAAGCCTCTTGTGATACAAAAATACCTGTCTCTACTTGTCTAACCTCTAAACCAAGAAAAAACTTCATATAGCCCAAATATGTCATCTCAAATTCCCGTGTCATTGTGTCTTTAAACTCTTCTATCATCTCATCATTGTTGCCCATAAAAATAAGATCATCAACATAAAGAGCAACAAATAACACGTTACCTCCATTCTTCTTCACGTAAAGAGTATGCTCATAGGGACATTGCTTGAACCCGTTCTCCTTGAAATATGAATCGATACGTGTATTCCATGCCCTTGGTGCTTGCTTCAACCCGTAAAGCGCCTTCTTCAATTTTAGCACCTTCTTCTCTTCTCCGACTTTTATGTACCCGCGTGGTTGTTCGATGTAGACATCTTCTTCGAGCACACCATTCAAGAATGCTGATTTCACATCCATTGAAATATCGGCCATTTGAATTGAGCATCTTGTGAAATGAGTAATCGGATTACTCTTGCAACAAGAGCAAATACCTCGTCATAGTTGATTCCTGCCTTTTGCCTGTATCCTTTCGCAGCAAGTCGCGCCTTGTACCATTCTATCTCGCCTTGAGCATTCATCTTTTTCTTGAACACCCACTTCACACCAATAAGCCGACTTCCTTTCGGCAATTCTGTTATCTCCCATGTGTTGTTGCGGTTAATCGCCTTAATTTCCTCGTTCATAGCAGTTTGCCACTTCTTGTCTCGCACCGCCTCTTCAAAGCTGATATTTTCAGCATCTGCCAAAAGACATACAAGGTGTACCTCATTTGTTGAATCATACAAATCCTGCAAACTTCGCGTTTTCGGTTGTCTAGGTTCATCTTCATCATCGGTAGTTTCTGATTCTTGATGTTTGCTTGTTGATGCAACGACAGATGATTCTCCAACTTTGATGTTAACTTCTATCGGATTGTTCCAGTCCCATTCACTTGCTTCGTATACTCGCACATCACGACTTACCATCACCTTCTTGCTTATCGGGTCGAGTAGCTTGTACCCTTTTGTCTTCTCATCATACCCTTTTTCTTATCCGGTACGTGTGCATAAGCCATACTACCGAACACTTTGAGATGATAAACTGTCGGCTTTTGTCTGCTTCATGCCTGTTGTGGTGTTTGATCATCTAGCTTCACATGTGGACATCGATTCTGTACATAGATAACACACTGCACGGCTTCTGCCCAGAACTCATTTGGCATCTTCTTGCTTTTGAGCATTGATCGAACCATGTCGAGAATAGTCCGATTCTTCTTCTCGGACACATGGTGCGGTTAGAAAACTCCTTATTCCTTGGTCCTCGCAATACTTCATGAAAACCGTCGAAGTATACTCCCCACCTCTATCAGATCGTATGGCTTTGATATGTTTACCAGTTACCTTCTCCACCATCACTTTGAACTTTTTGAACACCTCGAATGCCTCGGATTTTTCTTTCAAAAAATAAATCCAACTGTGAGAAATCATCAATAAAGGAAATGAAGTACTTTTACCGCTGAAAGATTCGGGGGTGATTGGTCAACATATGTCGATATGAATCAATTCGAAAATATGTTTAGTTCGATAAGCATCCTTCTTTTGAAATGAGTTCTCGTTTGTTTTCCAAGCACACATTCTTCACAAAATTTACCCTCATAATCCATGTCCGGGAGCCCGTGCACCATGTTCTTCTTTGCTAACCTTTTTAGACCCCCGTGATGTAAGTGACCAAAACGGAGATGCCACAACGACGCCTTATCTTCTACGTTGACTTGCAAACATTTTTCTCGCACGCTTCTCAAATTCTGTTTGTACATCCGATTTTTTTCCATCTCAACTCGAGCAACCAGACGCCCTTGCTTATCCTTCAAGTGTAGTATCCGGTCTTCTAAGAGTATCGAGTAACCTTTCTCTGTGAGTTGCCCCAAACTCAAAATGTTGGTCTTGAGATCTGGTACGTAATAAACATCTTGGATCGACCCTATCAGGCCATCCTTTTGTAAGTAACAAATTGTACCTTGGCCTTTGACCTCCACCTTTGATGCATCTCCAAACGACACATGACCATTTTCAATCTTTTGCATCTTTTTGAATAAGTACTCGTGACCACACATATGGTTACTTGCCCCTGAGTCGAGATACCACAAAGTGTCATTGTTGATGTTGTCTTCATTTTGAGCCATCAAGAGAAAACCTTCATTCTCTTCATCTTCCAAGACCAGGTTAGTTGTTTCTTCCACTTTTTTATCGGCTCGACAATCTTTTGCAAAATGCCCCACTTTACCACAATTGTAACATTTGTCGGAGTTGCAATCATTCGCGTAGTGACCACAATTGTGACACTTGTAGCACTCGATTTTGGAATAGTTTGATCGGCCGCATCTTCCTCGACCGCGTTCTCTTCCACGCCAGTTTGGTTGACTCGACTGTTCCTTCTCCCTATAGTACCCTTCTCGACTGTTGCGATCATTTCCACGGCTTCCACGGCCACGCCCTCTACCTCAAATTTTTTGAGAATAAAGTACCTTTTCGTCTTTAATTGTCGCCTTGGTTTGAAGTGCTTGCTCTAGTATTTCCTCCTTTTTCTTTTTCTTACGTTGTTCGTGTGCCTCGAGAGAACCGGCAAGCTCGTCGACTATAAGCGTCGCAAGGTCCTTTGACTCTTCTATCGCGCACACAAGGTTCTCAAAATTGTCGGTTAAAGATCTCAAAATCTTCTCCACAACTCGTTGATAGACACATTTTAGTGTCTAATTTGCACCTTAATTTCTAGTGAGTTAGTATTCGATTTTGTGTCTATTACGTGTTTTATTGCTTTTGTAGGTACATTAGAAGAATAAAGATTTGTGGAAAAATTGGCTCAAAAAGTGTTCAAAGCACCCGGAAAAATGGATCAAGGCACCCACACTTTGGATTGGGGCACCCTTGGATCGGGCTGAGCTGGATCGGGTCAACCCAGCGGGTCAACCAGGCGGGTCAACCCAGCGAGCCAGCGAGTCGACTCGGCCGATCCAACTCAGCGGGAATCGCCGGAATTGTAACTGTGTACGCTGTTTGAATTGAGATATGGATTGTTCTCTTCCAGATTGTTCCAAATGTTAGTAGATAACCCACACAAGCTAGAACAATCGAGAAACAACAAAAAGATCCCGTGAAATCAGTGTGTAAATCATGTATTTGGCCGGAATTTGATTTCGATTAGGATT
This sequence comes from Papaver californicum, assembly GCA_023531435.1. Lineage (NCBI taxonomy): Eukaryota > Viridiplantae > Streptophyta > Magnoliopsida > Ranunculales > Papaveraceae > Papaver > Papaver californicum. The sequence continues at coordinate 248,781 of JAJJMC010019015.1, forward strand.
GGGATTTGTGGGCTGTTCTAGAGAGTTCTATTAGGTTTAGAACTCTCTCTAGGGTTTCTACTATCTATAAATACCAAGAGAAGCCAAGAGAATCGAAAAAAAAAAGCTTAGAGAAGAGTTTAGAGATTTCCGGTCAATATTCCGTCACCGCCGACGAGCTGCTGCTGCACCGGCCGGCGTGTTCTTCATCCATCACTGCCGGAGAAGAAGACTCAGTAACATTTATATGTGTTGCTGATTTGAATTTTCCTGTCGTCTATTGCTTCAAACCATTTGTTGCTTAAACTTTTCTGTAACAGCTGAACCCTCTTCTGTAACGCTTATAAGCGTATCAAATCAGCTGTTACAGCGTTATTCAACCTTGTAATCAATATTTTGAGCAATGAAATCAACTTTTGAGCAAGTTTTCTTCACCATGAGCTAAGTCTATTTACTGGGAGGATGGATAAGGTAATTTTCTCAATTTTATGTGATTTAATTATTTTCTAATAATTATTTATAATTCTTTTATCATTAAAATTGCATAGTTTTGAATAGTAAAAACGGTTTTCTTTCAACAGTTGTGCTTTTGCTTGATGGATTATGCTTAGTTAATTAATTTTGATAATCCATGCTTGTGATTTACCTCTGTTTGTTAGCATAACAAAACCAATTTTGGCAATTATTTGGGCTTCAATTAAATTAAAAAGAATTATCTGATTAATCACATAGGTTGTTAGAATTACCTGATTCCTGATTCCTGGTACGTTTAAAATTATTTAAAAATCATAGTTAGGTTATTTAGTCTTTTTCTTACTCCTAGAATTTTCTAGAGTTAGTTTAAATCATTATTTTCTAAAATCATCACCTTCACAAGTTCGAGTAACGAATCTTTATTTACCACTTTCTAAATTACATCACTCGTGCATCGGTTACTTCTTCACCATTACGATTAAGTTGGTTTACCACGACTTGTACACGCGTGATATAGTCAGATACAACTTCTGACTCCTTCATCTTTATGCTCTCAAACTCGCCACGAAGAGTTTGGAGACGCACTTGTTTGACTCGGTCGGCTCGTTTGAACACTTTTTCTAAAATGTCCCACGCTTCTTTTGAAGTAGTTGCACCGGCAATCTTCTCAAAGCCTGACTCGTCAACGGCTCGGAACAACATGTATAGTGCTGCGTTATCCTTCGATCGTGTCTCTTTCAACACCTTTTTTTGAGCCGCCGTATATCCCATGGTATTTGTTGGTTCTTCGAAACCTTCTTTGACCACCTCCCACGTATCTTGAGATCCGGGAAGAGCTTTCATTTGAATGCTCCAATTCCCATAATTCTCCTTCGTTAGTCGTGGTAATGATATTTGTCCCGTCACATTCGCCATTCGCTCTGATACCAATTTGATAACTCAAATTAAATTAACTAAGAGTATTTAACTCTTCTTTTATTACTCTCTCTGAGTTATGTTTTCAAACAACACTACAATACCTTATATAGGCACTAAACAAAAAAGACTTAAGACCATTAAAGAGCTTTTAAACATTGGAGTTTAAACTCAAATTAAAAACAAAAAACTGAAGACCTTTTATTTTTTCCACTAACTTTTATTTTAATACACATTAAGAATGACTTTTAAGTTTATACAACATGTTCCACTTTCTCCACTAACTTTTATTTTAATACACGTTAAGAATGGCTTTTAAGTTTATTCAACATGTTCCACTCGAGATCCCAATGATCATTAACATTCTTGAATGACCAGTAAGCCCATCCAAAAGAAGCTGAGCCATAAACATCTAACTGTGCTCTACCCAAGTCTTGGTAATTCTCCCGAGAACCGCCTCTAAGGCTCATTTCATTCACCCACTCCCCTGCAGTATCCAATTATCGGTTTTTAATGTTGCTGTGAACAAGCTACACCTCTTGTTTTAACATAAGCAAGAAACACAAATTATGCTTCTATGAATAGACTTTAATGAAAACAAGTCTTACCGATAAAAACTAGTGGTCCGTCTCCATTAGCAGTGTTTAGGGAATCCAGTTGAGCTTTCCTGCTGTCTTTTACGAATTGAATATTCTCCGTTGGGTTCATCGTATCAAATTTTGGTTGAAAGAGATTGTAGAAGTGTAAATCCACCACTACGTCTGATAAACCCATGTCGGCAATGGCATGATAAAGCTCCATTGGGTCTGTGTCGACAAACTGACACATTATTACGTAAGCTGAAACTGAATATTTCCTCACAATATTGTATCCTTTTGAGTAGTAATCCTTTGAGATATGAAAGGGAACTTCAGGAGATTTTGGTTCATTCAAAAGTTGAATCCCCAATAGAGCAGGATGGCTTCCATATCTGCAAATGAAGGATATGACATGCTTGTTAGGAGCTAGCAAACGGAAACACGATAGTCGACCTGATTCTAGAGTGTCCAGTGAAAGCTGTATATGCAATTATCAATAAATAAAGCAATGACAAGTATCACTAAGACTGGTACAAGAGTAGTTATCTCTAAAGATAAACGTATTTTACTTGGAAGCTAGGAATTCTATCACATCAAGGCTTTGCTGGATGTGTTCATTAGATGTTCCCCAGTCCACTGAACCATCTCGACTAGGGCTGTGCTCCCATCCATTTTGGAAACCAATGAAGGTTGATTATGCATTTAATGTTATACTCCCTGCAACAAAAGTTACCAATGCGCACAATTATTCATCACCAATGTCAGAAAAACTAGCTAGGGACCATGATATATAACAGGAAAATTAGCAAAGCGAGACCCACTGTGCCCATTTGAATGCATTATCAATAGCTGCCAAACTTCCCCCAATGTAAGGAGCCGGTGGGTTGGGATCTTGAGCAATCCACCACCCAACAGGAATCCTCACAGCGTTTATACCGCTTTCGTTAAGAAACTGAAAGTCTGCTTGTGTAATATAGCTGCTCCAATGTTCCTGCAGTTCAAGTAAGCAAAGTAAAGGTCATTCATATTTCACCATGTCCCCTTTCACCCAGAGGCTTGAACCGAGCGCAAATTCTATCACGCCTAGGTCCTCATTAACATCAGTACTTATGTTATAACTTTCATGATGCAAGCAGTTGCTATAACATCGATTAATTACTATGCATAAGGGACTTCAAGTGTTATGAGGAATGGGAATTTACATCGAGTACTTCTTTCGCCTTTTCATATCCATACCCATTGACGAGCTGGTACTCTCCACGCATGACCTTTCCACCTTCAAAAGTCATTTCAAATGTGGCTGAATTATCTTCCCATCCTGGGTTCCCTAAATAGTCAGCTCTGAGCTCATTTCCTGAAGACACCTAAAAAATGTCAAAAATTTCAGATATGAAGTACAAGAACCCGAATGGTCAAGCGAGAACTTTAAATGGCTGATCAGAGTACTATCAATCATACCTGCAAATATGTACCGCTAGATAGTTTAATATGAACTCTATCATTGCTAGTCCTTACAAGAGAAGATGTTTCTGTCAAAGACGGCGGGTAATTTGATATTATGGAGACATATGCCCCTTCTCCACCACAGGATAAGAATTGTCCATTATGGGTGCGAAACTAAAATTCCGATTGAGACACTCTCCATAACTGCAACATAAAAGAAATTAGCTACATGAAATGATCTCCTCCAACACATTTCGGATCGAAATATATATAAAATCTTGGTTAAATAATTCTCACTCTGAAGGTTTCCCAATCACTAGCTTTTTCCCTGTCTACGGTGACGACGCTAGAACTCCCTCCATCCTGTGCACTTGCATACTTATTTGAGCTCAGGGATTTGAACCGAACCTTTGCTCCATCCTACATAACAATAAATTCCGAAATTACAAGAAGTTAAGTACTAATTAAATTCCCACGAAATCCACCCATAAAGAATACATACAAGCATATCTCCATCGGGAATACCTTGGAATAGTGAAGGTTTCATCCATCCTTCAATAACCAACCAATTACCCAAGTTCACAGCTTTTACGCCCAAAACTGTTTTACCAGTGAGAAATGGATAGTGTTTGAGTTTTATGGACTGTCTCGAAATTTTTAAGTAACTTTCATAAACAACCATAAGTTGTGAAACAATTTGATACAGTTAAGTTATTTTGTTGCATATGAACATGTTTATGGTATACTACGCCTGGGTCGTAAGCCCCTGCTATGAAGGGAGTGAGAGTTGAACTTGCAACCTCTCTCAGTCTCCCCAAAAGAGAAGGCCATAAGTATTAGTTCCTTCAATTTCAGTTTCAGCAAGATGATAATGAAAATGCAAAATCAAATTTGTTATGATGCGGAATAAACTGACTTAGCTAATGGAAAAGCTAGCTGGGTGAAATTATAAACTTAAAAGAAAATCATAAAACTCAAAACATTCTTCTTCATGAATGTCAAATTCCTACCACCAAGGGTAGCAAAAACAAGTAAAACTCAATCCTACTGAAAAAACATATCTAAACACTTTGCTTAAACTAAAACCAGAAATTTAAACTGTAGTACTGGAAGTATATAATATATCCGCTGAACAATAAAAACAACCCTGAGTTAGAAATCAAGAGGTTATAGCAAGGGATTAAGAACATATCCGGTGAACAGTAAAACCCCAGTAATGTCGTCTTTGATGATAAACATGAAAGGATGATCTGCAACAAAATCCTCAACCGGTGGCGGTGAAGGAGGAGGACCACCCATACAATCTTCCTCAAACTCTGAAAGAGTAGCAGCAGCCCCTTCAGTTCCTTCCTCGTCAACTTCAACAAAACACTTATGAATAACTTTACTAATGGAACCAACAGCACCAACCATCTCAGTCAATTCTGCTTGGGAACTAAAAGGCAAATCTAATCCCAATTCCTCGAGAACTCTTTTCGCGTCAAATTTAAATGTTATCTTAAACTTTGGGACCTTGAACTCTCCTGTTCGTTTCAATGGCATGTATTCTGAAATATATTGATCCAAGAAACTGGCTGAATCAGTACTTGCCAAGTCTATCAACTCTTCAAGTCCATCCCGTCTATCAGGCAAAATTATATACATTGAAAAACGTCGAGTACTTGGATCATCATATAGATAACTATTAGGACTCCCTGTTTGCCTTTGTAATTTGTATGGGAGTTGAAGTACTTTGAAGCCGTTTGACGCGATATATATATTGTATCCCTCCATACTAGTCATGAATGGGACATCAACAGAAGAATGTCCGTAGATAGAATTCTGAGTTCTTTGTTAACGATTAATCAAACTGACCTTTATGCCATACCCCTTTGAAATAGAGTGCATTCACCAACACAACCATCGTGGTGCTGTCAAATGATCCTTCGGCAACAAGATTTTTGATTAATCCTCTAGTTTTCGTCTCCACCCATTCGTTAACCATCAGTGTCACTTCATTAGCCTTCAAGAGAAAAACATATACACAAACAGTAATTAGTTGGTAATTTATACCCAGGTTTAGTATCCAATTATGCAGATATTAGGAGTTGTACATGGATCAACAATTGAACTTGAAAGATTCCGTTTTAACTGGTCCTCGTTAAGTGCAGGGAACGGACCCATAATTTTACCTAGGATAGAACTATTTTCTATATTTTGGATATGGCCGAAAAAAATTTAAATAGTAAGAAATAAGATTAAGATATTTACCTATTTAATAATTGCATAGGTTCTCAAAGTTTTTAAATTCTTTAAGGGTTAAATCGATATGTATCAAATCCAATTAAGAGTTTACTAAACTTTAAATCTAATAAGTGACTGAGTTCAAATAACTCTTTGACAAAAAAAACATAACTATGAGTTGACTTAATGCACGTATCAGTTTGATTTCGACTTGATGTTGGGCTAAAGCAGTGATAAAGATGACAGAAAATAATTATGGGCTTAATACAGTATGGGCTAATACCTATTTTACCTATTTTTATACTGGGCTTTCAATAAAAATCTACTAAATGTGTATACTAAAAAAAGTTCTTACCAAAATATGAATAAAATAACCTTAATTTCATACGGTATAACTTTTTCTGCAAGTATACATAAAAGAATTAAAGTATGAAACCCAGAAAAAAGTTAATGATAATAAATTTCTTACCTTGTTATCGAAATCCACATCTTGGACATGTGCATGGAAGATTGAATTGGCAACCTCTTGAAATTTGGGTTTTAACACACAGGATTCATTGACCCAAACACTATTAGCAAGAGATAACGGGGGTTGTTCTTGAGTTTGGGTTTCATTCAATGAAGTCATAAGTTTAGAACAAAACCCATGAAGAGAATCAAGGTTTTGAGATTTTAGAAACCCTAATAATTGGTTTAATGTTTCGCCTTTTGATCCAGAAGTTAATAACCCTATAGATTGATAATGGAGAATACACTAAATTATCTTCTTTGCAAGCTTCTTCCGAAAACAGATTCTTCATAGTTTGGATCCATAATGGAGAACGCATTACATTCTTCTTCTTAGCTTTTTCTAAAGAATAATTCTTCATAGTTCTTTTTTTTTCTTCTCGATATGGTTTTATGAGATTGCACTTCCCTCTTGGGTTTATATATATATAGGTTTTGGAATATTACTTTTATAGATTTCGAACGCACTTTTGGAAACTGCCCTTTTTACTGCTGGGATATAGCTATCTTGGGTAGTGGGATAAGGGCTGTCCTGGAAGATTGGGAAATCCTTTGTTTTCCTAAGGGGTGTCCTAGGCATTTAGAAAATTACTACTCGTATGAGGCTAGATACATGAGTAAAACTTAAAATCAAGACCCCAAGTTTTCTTATTGGGCCGCCTCTATGTGAATTCCCATAATCAGGAAGAATACATCTTGGCCTTTGCAAGCCATCTAGAATGATGGGTTTAGGAGAGCTGACGCATGATGAAAACAAGGCAAAATAAGTTGCTTCTACATTCCTTTTAACCTTTAGAAACATGAAAACCTAAAAGACACAATAAAAATACCAAACTGTAGCTCAGTAACGATGCATGTTCTTTCTCAAAATTATAATTGTGACTTCACCAATTTGTTAAATGATTTGGTTTGGATTGTGGGAAAATGGATAGTGTTTTGAGTTTTATGGACTGTCTTTAAGTAACTTTCTTAATCAACTAAAAGTGGTGAAACATTTCGATAACTTGAGTCATTTTCAGAATTCATCTGAGAAATGTCCTACACGTGCATAATGAGTCTTGTTCTCTCTAACAAGGATATATGGAGACTGTTAGTAAATTAAAGAAGCACGACACGTGGAAGAGGATCAAGTAAA
>JAJJMC010019015.1:256044-271364 GCA_023531435.1 Papaver californicum
ACGTGGTATAAAAAGCGATCAGAAAAATATATCTATAAATAGAGAAGATCAAACAACGAATAGGAGGACGGAAAAATTAGGAAGAAAAAAAAAACCTGAGAGAGGGAGGAGAAGAAATTTTTAGGTACAAACCTATGTGAAGTAATTGTATAATGTTTGAATTTCTGTATTGAATGGAAAAGTGTAAAGATTATAAACCCAGAAATTATAAAACCTAGATGATTTATTGTATTGAGCTTAAACAATTTATGAAAAAGATGATTCTTTATTACTTTAAAAGATAGTTCTCTGTTATTCGTTTACATTTATTTAACTTGTATCCAAGAGTTTGATTGGTTGTTTAGCAAAAGGAATTTTTGGCTTAAACAGAGACAATTGCCATGAAGACACTGACACCAAGTGGTTGATACGTGACCTATAAACAATAATTCATTTCTAGTGCACCAGCTTGAAATGCCTCCTGATACACGTCTAAGGGCAACTCCAACGGTACGAGTATACCAAATACCAAAGAGTAAAAAAATTTGCTCGTTTTTCATTTTTTACACAACGGTTTTGTGAGTAAATATGATCGCACGTCGTTTTAATTAGACGTCTGTTATAAAACGCTATTTTAAAAGAACGTTAGGTGACACGGACGTTTCTGTAGTGGGACGTATGTCGTTGGACGTACATTTGGGAGAGCGTTTCATATTCTGGAACCAGACGCACTTATAAATGAGCGTTTGCATTCTCGTACGCTTCCTTAATCAAACGTATGTTTAACGTCCACACTAATGGACGTTTAGTGATATACGCTGTGCCTAAAAGACGCCTGAATGTCAGAAGCCCTTTTATAATAGCGCTTAGTATTGAAACGTCCACCAACAGAAGCGTGAGCTGAGTTTCACGTTCACCTAAAGAAGCGTTAATAAGATTGGTGCTCCGCGCTCTCCTAGGAGAGCTTCTGGTGCTCCGGCGCTCTCCTAAGAGAGCGCATGTTATCAGACGTCTTTTTAATAGATACGGACGTTATTTCAGTAGAACGTTTTAACCAGACGCTCATTTGGCTTGCGTTTCTTCTGCCAGCGTTCTCCTAGTGAAGCGTTACTTCATACGCATTCTTTTGTGAGCGTCTCATCAAACGCTTTTCAGACACTGCTCCGTGTTTTAAAACGCTTTCTCAACGAAGCGTTTTTTGTTAACGCATATTTATAAGAGCGTGCGACTATATATATGTGTGAGAGTAAAAGTACTCTGGTACTGTACAGATAGTCGTCGAAATCCCAAATTTAATCGCCCGTTGCGCTTTAATTTAGACGACCAAATAATAAATATAATCTTTACTCTTTGGTATGGTCGTCCGTTGGAGATGCCCTAAAGAGCAAAACCCACATTTTGAGAAGCTTTACATTATTGAATGCAATGGCATCTTTTTTACACAAGGTTTCTCTTCAAATTTAAGAATAGTGTAGCAAATTTTATAGACTTCTTGATTTGTACATTCCATTATTTGGGACTACATTTTATAACTAAAACATAATGAGTTGTTCTTATTCTCAAATTATTGTTGGATGAGGTTGCAATCATGTGAATTTCGATCTCTATACTAGTTCATAATTTTAAATTATAAATTAGCATTATTAAGATGATAGTTATTATCTCTCAGCTCCATTTTATATTGTATATATGTAAAATGTTTCATTCTTAATCACACAATTGCAAAATTAATTAAACTCTACAAGCCCAACAATATAGCTAGAAATAGAGCCTGGCTAAATTGAAATCTACCCCAACTATATAAGGCCTACTCAACTTTGCCCAAATATATAAAGACGAGGATAATAAACTACAATATAAATATAAAACTTTCTTTATTTTTATCCATTATATTAAAAACCAATTGAGTTATGAACCTAAATAATGATCACCAATTGAGTTATCACATGGTTTTAGTGGTGAACCAGTAACTAGCGATATCCTTGGTTTCACAAAATTAGGAAATATGTGCTGTATCAACTAAAACCTATATATCGTGATCTGAACACTATATCGTGATGTAAATATCTACTATTGCGATAAAATATCGTGAGTGACCCAAAAGTAGTTGATCAAGTGGCTCCTAATTTATTTGCAGCTGTATCAACCTAATCAAATAATAAAATAAGGTGAAATTGGAATTGAGTTTGACCGGAATGCTGCCTGCAACAATTTCCGGACGACAAATAACTAGATAAATGTGGAAGGCAAAGATCTTCGAAATCATAAACATGGCCTCCATTTTCTTCACGGCCGATAAATCACAAGAAGGGAAGAAAAAAAAGAAGTCGGAAGTTGAAGAAGAAAGAGGGATTAGGTTTTTTTTTTTATTAGTGTACCAAAGTCGAGAGGGAAACAGCCCTAATTGTACGCTAAGGTCAAGCAATCACTTTGTGGAAAAGGAAGTGATCGAGCTATGACAATCAGGAGGTGACAATATAGACACTTTATCATTAAAAAACCCTTAGTTAAAATTCAGTCCATATAACCGGAAGTATCTTCTAATTTATGAGAGTATTTCTCGATTAAAGATTCTTAAAAGATAAATTAAACAATAAATAAATTACCTTTTTAATTTAATTAAAATATACTTTAAAAAAAGAAAAGTAAAAGAATGACCCTCAAAGAATGACCCAAAGCTGCATCTCATCTTAAAATAGTAAAAATGACCGCAGGAACTGTGGTATTTGTATCTCATATCTTGGCTTTTGCATCCGCCACCACTTTGTTAACAATTCGAGTTAATTTAACACAAAGATAACCAACATGTGTTAATGGGCGACCCACTTTTATTAAAGGGGTACTAAAGCTATGGGCTCTCAAAACAGCTACTTGTCGCCAAATATGTTGGCTGCAATTGCAGTTGGAGATGAGTATGGCTATTGCTATGGCCTACGCATACAAATGAAATGACCACGGCAAATTTCTTTGTTCGAGTATAAATCACCTTTCGAATCTCTTTGAGAACACAAAAGGAGCGTAAGAATTAAAATAAATATATATGTCAAGATTGTTGTTATCAAGTTCTACGGCGATTATCCGTTCTATAAATTCTAATAATGAAATTATTTGTTTTATACAGATTGGTAAACTCCGTAAAGTTTGATAACTCTTGCAGGCTGCAGCAGTGATGTAGCTAAAGTGCATCCAAATCGAATATACATTTTCAGGAACATGAGAAACAATTATATTCACTTTAGAGCTTAGTTGATAGGCACTATATATCAAAAATAGATACGGAAAAGACAAGCTTTATGGCCAAGTTTTTTGTCACAAATTTGAGAACTAAAAGCTCGCACAAAATGTGTGTAAGTGACTTTTTGGATACCTATAAAAAAAGTTTAGGCAAAGTATAATACGAATTAAAAAGAAAAAAAGATCATAAGATCTTTCGGATGTGACCTCTCAACCAACGTTCTTATACCTTGCTTGATCATAGTAATTTGAAATTACATACATACGATTATTTCATTTGGGAAAAAAAAAACACAATCGCATATGGTCAGATAGAGATAAGTGGGATTAGTTGCTCCTACCTACTACCAACACTTATACTATGTTTTTTTTTTTCTGACTCAACTGAATCGTTTGGATTTGATTCATCTGAATCTAATTTATTATATCTGACTTAAAAATAAAAAAAAATAAAATTATATAAAAAAAAATTCTAATCGGATATGTGTCCAACGAGTTAGGTATAAAAATGATACATGATTCAAATAGTTATGATTTAGATATATTAGCCGACTCAGACATCGAATCATATATTAGAAAAATAAATTAAAAAATAAACGATTTTGGTATCTGACTTGGCCGAGCCAGATTTAAATCGCGAACCAAATATGGTTCGAATTATACGCTTCTGAATCAAACTACGAACCCAGTACGCATACAATGTGAGCTTCCCGACTAATACGCGAATTTGTCTAACTTATGAAGCGACTCCGTCCGTGTTGACTCACTACGATTTGACTCTAATCGAGTTAACACACGTTCATTCCCATGCTCAATGTAGTCAATATCGGATTTCGGTTTGTACCGGTCGAGAGCGATACACTAGTACACCTTGGTATTGGGGAGATTTCGGTTCCAAATATCGGTCCATACATTTTATACCTATAATTATTATATCAAACGTTTTTTCCATATTGGACCTATTAAGATATAAAACTAGTACTTATTTTTCTAAAATACCATAAAAAACATGAGTAGCAATTGAAAACCCCGGAATAAGGATAAGGAAATTCATTTTTTTAAAAATTGAAAACCCTAATTTTGGCTGTACAGGTCCATATCGGCCATTTCGGTCAACTCGTATCGGTCGATATTTTCGGTCAAATACCGTTTCAGCAGTATGGGATATTTCGTACATGTTGCACCCAGAGGAATTCGAACCTGAAACATCATCAAACCACTGTTTCGATGGTTTGTTTTTGATAAATGTTTTAGATATTTTAAAATATTTTTTCCCACCTTACTCCCAAGGATATATAAAAATTAATCTTTTAAGGTGATAAATATATATCAATTTATTATATATGTTAGGCCGAATTTTCGATTCCAAATTTATACCTCTAAAACAAATTATACATATACGTATATCGTTTCGAACTACGTACCGTTAACAAGATTTAACTTTTATAAATCCGAATAATATTTATACGTTTGTTGAATCCTGGACTGCTAACAAGGCTTTGGTGTAGACAATAACATACGAGTACAACTTTTTTTCATTATTTTTTTTTATCTCCTTGCAGCTAACCAGACGACCATTTCCCGAAATAATAGGGATCAGGGGCCTAAATTCCAGAATACAAATATGAAAATTTCATTCTACCTTTCTTCTTGTCTTCCTGGCAGTGGTAGGAGCCATTGTATTGACTAATGTGTACTACTACTAGTTATATAATATAACCATTGAATTTGAAACTGCTTCCTTGTCCATGTCTCATCTTCATGACTAGTAGGCCCGTAGGTATACTAATAAACATGTGGTGCATAGCATATAAAGATAGAAATGCTAGATTTTATAGTTTGCCTCTTTGACTTTACCATCTCACCTGAGTTAACAACACTACTACAGGGGAGTATTATATTATATGGGGTTATCAAATTTAAATAAAATAAAATAATTTTATTTTGATTGATAAATTTTTTGATGCTAACGAGTTTCGTACTTTGATCATTGGTATCTTCCACCTAATAACATTATCAATGTATTATAGTGACATCGATAAAATAAAATAATTTTAATCACTGGATCTGCTGGATTAATAACTCATGAGTAACTTAATATCCTCTACAGCAGCAGCCACGTGAGTTAAACTCAACTCAGACTAATTTTCATTTCTTAATAACCCGAGGCATTATTCAATATCGAGTAGTAACTTGAAACTTGAAGCAAATGCGATAATATTTTGGGTCTTGAATTATGGAGCTACAATCATTATATTGGCCTTAGAAGTGTGATGCACCTCAAATTTCCAAATGCACGAGAATCACGTATTTTAGCAGCGTACAAGCTACGTACAACTTCTCAAGATATATCGAAACTAGAAAATCTTGTGGATGTTCTTCAAGACATCTGCCTCAAATTTAGAATAACTTAACCCAAAATTTAAGGTGTGATTTCTTGGATACTCACCTTAGAATGTTTAAAGAGTGTTATCCAGACTAAACAGTGAAAGAAGGATTAAAGAAGAGAAAAGAAGGTAATCCAATCAAATCAAATCAAAAGTGAATTAGAATTCTTGTTGCATGTGGTGGTGCATATTTGTCCATGGAATTCTCCAGTCCTTCTAATTATAAGGTCCCATGTAAACTGTCATATATTCTTTGTTTCTCTTTCACCTAACAAATGTATTGTTCTGACGCCATTGTTGATCAGACTCATCCAGAGATCCTTATACACAGCCGCACTAGACTTCAAATTTTCCTTTACAATTTCCTCAAATGTTGATGATGCATAACAGCAGCATTAGCTTTTATTTTCTTTTTGTTTCCCATAGTGGTTTGTAATTCTGTCTAGCATTCCTTTTTTTATTGGAGGATGTGATATAAAATTCAATGGTTTAATTTTTAATATGTAATTAACTTTTTGTCTGCTTACATTTACACTAAACAAGGCACCTACTTTCATTAATTAGTATTATAATAATTACTGTTATAGTACTAATTAACTACGTAATTAGAAATCTAGTTAGGGATAGAAACACAACTATTCACTCATAAATCAACTATCTTTTTCTTGAGGGTGGAATTTGGGTCTTTTTTTGCTCCGATTCCTATCTTGATGACAGTCTATCCTACGGTCCCGATGCTAGACCTACTGATGTTGACTCACTAACAGGTTCCACTAGGTACATGTCACTAAACTTATGTACGTATGTATGATGTATGTAGTTGTGTAGGCATGTTAGGCTTAAAATAATATAAGTAGTATTATCCTTGCATCAAAAAAAAAGTAGTAGTATTGTCCAATTCTTAAGTACAAAAATGCTAGATTATGTAGATTGACTTGGCCTTATCAAGTCAACGAGTTGAAACCGAGTTACAACTAGGTCTATAACAGGTTTTCAATCTAGTCTTCTAACAAGGCAGCTGAAGTTTGCATAACATTTGTGGCTCATTAGGAGGGTAAACCACATTCCGGCATTAAAGTGTCGGCAGTGGAAGGAAATTTGAAGTATGTGGGTTTTGTGCTAGTTTTAAGATTGTCTGGGTGCATGGTATGGTAGGTGGATTGGCAACTGGCAAGCGACAGTCAAGATCAGGTTGGCCTTTACGAACCAAAAACATATATGTGATTTGATTTGCCAGTCGGATGCTTTGTATTGTACCCGCTTAGCAGGATGTTTTCTTCTTTAGGTTTCCGGCAGCTTGTTTGAAATTTTTGGGTTTGTGATTAATGCTGTAAAGCTCAAGACTTTTGTTGAGAATGGAAATATCTTCACAAAATCTGAGATTATATTGGATACTTTAAGGAAAATGTTTAACAATGTTATCATAAAACAAAACCAATAGTGAAAGATTAAAGAAGAGAGAATAAGGTAAAATATCCCATCAAATCAGAAGCATAAATGAATTAGTATAGTTGGTGCATAATTCTCTATGCCATTAACCATTTGGCCCTTTCTTTATCTCGGACACAACCCCGGTCGAGAAGAACTATCCCACAAGAATTATTGAGCATATAGTTCTCTCACATTCCTTGAAAGCAAGCTTGAGCAATCATCTCAAACCACATTCTTAGTGATTCTTATTAAAAGTTACAACTCTACAACCACTAGATTATAAGATTTAGTTTCGGATTATTCCTTTTAATTGAACTCAATAATTGGAAAATTGGATAATTGCTTTTTGTTTCTAAGTAGTAATGATTGTAGCTTTTGTATGTACAAGCATCCTTCCTCATCATTCACACGAGGATATGGTAAGAAACTTGATGGAAAGAAAGAAGTTCCTTTTTAACGTCATTTTTCTTCTCTTATGAGGTACTATGTGCTATGAGTTGATTATTGAAAAGGAAAAAAAAGCAAATGACTTCATTTTGGGCAGGTATATCTCTTTAGGGGGTACTTCTTTAATGCCAATTGAAGAAGTTTGAGCACGGGGAGAAGAAATTCTTTTAAGCATGAAGTAAGCTCTGAGTCATCAAATAACAATTTTCCTAATCAAGAGGGTTGCCCCCCCTCTGTATATTGGATGCAACAGGGGGATTGTTCTAGAAATAAAGCATCTTCTTCTTTTGGATTTTTCTTTTTGGAGCTGTATTTATATTAACAGAACTTGTAATGAAGTAGCTGGCATTGTGGCTAAATCAACTAGGAGAAATCATAAATGGCTCCACTTATAAGATGGATGATTATGTTGTAGCTTCAGTTTATCCTTCATGGAACAGTTTCTGTCCGTAGAAAAATAAAATAAAAATAAAAAATGAGAGGGAAACAACTTTTTTTTCTTTTCTTTCCAGATTATAGCAGAAAAAATAGAAAGAAAAGAATTACAGAAATAGTGTCATAACTAAGTATCATTAAACTTCACTACTTATAAAAATTATAAAATAAAATAAAATAAAATAATATTCCATCAGTCTCATTGATAGATGACCTATTTATTTTTATATTTTGTCCCACTGATAGGTGAACTATATTATTAAACAAAGATATATTTCTAAAATTACCTATTTAATTGATTATTATTAATATAATAAATATGTATAGTTTGATAGTCATGTTTATATTCGTTACATAAGTGTTTTAAAATGCTTTTCAATGGTATAATATTTACGAATATCCGTGGTATAGTTTGAGAGATATATTATTTCTAAATTTTACTAATTATTGCCCATAAAGGTATAATTGAAAAAAAAATACTTAAAAATAATCTTCTCTTCTTATTGTATTAAGAATTGTGCAATCTTAAACTAGATCAACTATTAGTACGACGGAAGAAGTATTATAATCAACAACATACACTATCAATTATGTTCAATAATATTTACTCATATACCACAATTATGAACAAGAAAACTTATAAAAATATTCGGCCATTATAGTGTATCACTAAAATCTTTGCCCTCCTATCACTCTCCAAAAATCTTTTTATTTTATTTTATTTTTGTAAATAAAATATTATATTTATAAAATTTAAAGAATTTTTCAAAAAGAATTATTTTTTTTAAAAAAAAAAAAAATTTAGTTTTACCTGAGTTTTGAATATAACTCGTTAATATTATCATCATCTAACGATTTTACTATTAAGACAACAGTGGGAATCCGATTCATAATCAAACCTTCTCATAGCAAAATCCAACATGATTCACATGAATTTGGGTCCTCCTCTCAGACCCATAAGGTACCCTATATATAGCTGGTTATGGGCAGCTTGATTTAGTGATTGTAACACCAACTATTTCTTCCATGGTGTAAAAAGGGTCCCCACAATCACATAGGTATACCTCTACCTATGAAACAAAAATTCTTTTCACTTGATTTTGATATTTCTTCTTCTTCTATCCTAAATTCCTAATACCTAACCTTATTAATCATATTCACACATACAAGATAATATCCAGTCAATGTTTTCGGAAGACTCAAATAAATAGACTAGTCAACTTAAATAGTAAATAACTCTCCCCCGGAATCACACTTTCCGGAAGTAAACTTCAACTTGCCGGAATCTTAAGTTTAGCCGACAAAACTGTTAACCGTCCACATGCCTCCCATTCACATGCATATTAAATAATCCAACATAATTCCCAAATAATTAAATAAATAATTTAATTAAATATTTATTTACGTAATAATTCAATGAAAAATCAGAAAAATAAAGCTTAAAGACAAGAAATTATTCTCTGTAAAGCTACTTCCTCCCCCCTCCTCACTAGTTCCTTCACTTCTCTTATACTAATTTTTTGTTTTTCTGTTATTATTCTTTGTTGCTGCTCTGATCTCAAATTGAAATCCAATCAAAACCCAAGTTTTTTTAAGTCTGAATTTTTATTTAGAAAATTAGATATATAAAAGAAATAAAGTGTCAGAGGAGTGTCAGATTTCTTGTGACAGCTCTGTTTTTCTTGTTATTACAATCATTCAATTAAGAAGGGAGTGGTTCTTCATTCATTAAACTCAACAAATCTCTTCTTCATTTTTGGTTTTGTTCAGTTCCATCTCTTTCTCCATGTTCTTATCTATCTCCCCTCCCCCTCCCCATAACTTATTAAAGATTGCTTTTTTCTCGCTTCTTGGGGTGGTGGTTGCTTGAGCTGTAATGCATAAAACGATTCAAACCCTAATCAGATATTGTGGGTTGGTGTTTTTCTACCTGGGAAACCAATAAAGGTTGAAGCTTTTTTGTTTCCTTATTGTTGAATGAAGTTGCATTTGGTGAGTTTTGGGTTTTGATTTCTGTTTAGGTTTTATTCATTTTGGGTTTTGTTGAATCAGTGTGTTACTTTTTTGTTTTCATTTCTGGGTTTTTTTAGTCCAAAAATTTAATAGCTGCTGCAATCAATAAAGGAATACCCAAATAGGAATAGTTGGTTTTTGATTTTTCTAGTGAAGTGTTTTTCAGTTTTTAGAAATTTTTAGAATATTTTTGTTGTTGTTTTCTGATTGATTTATTCACTAAATGATTCTGAAATTCTAATTAACTGTTTGGTTGCAGAGAGTGGCAATAAATTCCCTTTGAAATTCAAAAACAACAGAGTAATCAGATCTGGGGTGTTGAGGAGGTAAGACCCATTTTTCCTCCCTTCCTTTTCCCCTTTGCAATACATTGATCATACATGAAAATCCCATGATTCCGTGTTTCGGTTTGGTGTTTACACAATTTGCTTGAGTGATTTGCATTTTCATTTCTGATATGTGTGAATTTTGTTGCTTAGGTTGTATTACATAATTGGGATTAGTAAAGTAATGCGTTTTGGAGATGGCGACATTAGTTCCTGGTGTTCTTTTAAAGCTTTTACAGCATATGAACACAGATGTAAAGGTTGCTGGTGAGCATCGTTCGTCACTTCTTCAAGTTGTTGGCATTGTTCCTGCACTTGCAGGTGCTGACTTATTTACCAACAAAGGATTTTATCTCAAGGTATCAGATTCTTCACATGCAACTTATGTTGCGCTGCCAGATGAACATGATGATTTGATTCTAAGTGATAAGCTTCAATTGGGTCAGTTTATTCATGTTGAACGGCTTGAGGCTGCTTCACCTGTACCACTTCTCCAAGGTGTAAGACCTGTCCCCGGTCGTCATCCTTGTATAGGTACTCCTGAAGATTTAGTTGCAACACATTCACTTTGTTTCCTTAATTTGTCTGGATCAAACCCAATAGAGAAAACTAAGACACCATCTAGAGGCTCAAGTAATCATACAAATGGGGATAAGGAAAAAATCAAGCCAATTAAAGTGAATGTGATTTCTTCACATGATGATTCAGATAAGAAGAAGGAACCCCTTGATAGGTCTAGGTCTATGTCGAAACCTACTACAAATTCGGTAGAGAAGAAGGATTCAACAGGCAGGCCAAAATCGTCTAACTCAAGAATCCCATCATCTCCGTCGAGTTGTTATTCGGTGCCTGCTTCATTTGAGAAGTTCTCAAATGGGGTCAAGCAACATGCAAAGAAATCAGCAGGTCAAACATTGATGGAGAAAGCAGCTTCAGCCCTTAAGGTAACTACAACGGGAAGGAAGTCGTCTTCGGGAAACCCAGTTGGGAATTTGATTAATGGATATGACTTGGGTTCTAAGGCTTTGAGAAGAAGTTGGGAAGGAGGTGCTGAGATGAAGGGTAGGGAAAATTCGAGCTTAAAAGGATCCAAGAATGAAGTGAAAGCTGAAGTTCGGAGCACTTCCGTAAGACATTTATTTCTTTCTTAATAGTGCTTATGTTTTGGTTTTCCATATTAGATTGCTTGATTAGATAGACAAGACAGTAAAATGGTATGGTGGACATTTGACACCCTTGTAGGAATAGCATGCTATTGATGCAACCATGTAATAAAAATGCTATACTCATCTTGTCTTGCATTGTGGAATTAACAGGTACCCAAGAAAAAAACGTCAACAAACGATAAACCATCCCCGAAAGAGGAGAAAAAGGTTCAGACACCTAGAAAAGTTACCACAAATGGAACTATGGATGATTCTGATAAGACAAATAAGCAAGGGGCTTCTGTTGGAAAACGTTCTTCAGAAGTTGCTAGTAATGGACTTCCCCCAAATTTGGTCAAGGTTGTTCCCAGCAGTAGCAGAAGATTGACTGATGGCTCTGTTTCATGGTCTTCCTTACCGTCGTCACTTGCAAAGCTTGGCAAAGTATAAACTCATGCAACAACTTTTTGCAATTAGATACATTCCTCTCTATCTCTCTTGTCTCTCTCATTAGTATTAGCATGTTCACTTCTGATATCGTTGTTAGTATTTCTAGGCATTTAACCTCTTGAAAGTTCTAGATGATAAACCATACTTGTTGATACTTATGGGTCATTACCATAAATGCTGATTGTTTATACCACTTTGCACGTCAAATCCATTTCAGGAAGTTTTAAAGCAGAGAGATGCTGCAGAAATTGCTGCTATTGAGGCCATGCAAGAAGCTTCTGCTGCAGAGAGCTTGATTCGGTGCTTGAGGTAACTATAGAACAAATTTGTCTAATTTGGGCATCACTTAATAGCCAAAATTCATGTCTTTTATCAGAACCCGATTGTTATCTGATAGAACACAGTAATGAAGCTTCATAGCCAAATTCCATCCTTCACATATCACTTGAGCATTCTCATAAAATCTCTAGGGCATCTGCGTTTTGAGTATTCGGTGACTTGGTCTAGCAGTTAATTTCCCTAGTTAATAAGTTGGTTCAGCTATGTACCTGTAACCCGGGTCAATTAAGACCAGTTACAATTTGGACCACAGACTGGAAGCAGATGGATAAGCTGGTTGTGATTTGCCCAACTCAAATGTGGTGGCCAAAATTTCTGAGAGCTTAATGTGATCAGCATACAATAATTCTAGAGCTCGGAAGTACTAGAAGCACACTTTACTTTGAAAATGTAACATAATGAAGTCGATAGGCGCAATAATGTCAGGATTCACCAATGAACGCCAATGATATGCTCCTATTCCTTCACTAAACATGCAACACCCTGGCAGCTGTTTCTTAGATGTTTGGATATCTTTGAATATTGCTGTGGATCCTGTTCTATTTTCATTTGTGAATCAAGGTTTTCAGAACCCATTATATAATATGATATGATTCTTTCTGATGGATTTTATGTATGGTGCAATACATAAAAATTGATATCTTTGCAATTTTCTTTGCAGCATATACGCTGAGTTAAATTCGTCCGCTAAGGAGGATAACCCACAACCTGCGGTGGAGCAGTTCTTGAGTCTTCATTCAAGTCTTATCAAAGCTCGTTTAGTTGCAGATTCGCTATCAAAAACAGTTCCAGTGGGATCATCACCAGATCCTGAAAATGAGCTTCCAAAAGAAGTGCTTAAACTCTCATCAGACAGGCGTAGACAGGCAACTTCATGGGTTCAAGCTGCTTTGGCCACTGATTTATCATCCTTTTCAGTATATAATAAACAGTCCAACTCCAATACCAATTCCGCTCCAGCTTCATCTCCGGCCCAAAACAATCGTACTTCCTCTGGCACTAAGCAAATACTAGTCCTTGAGAACTCGTTGAAGAACGTGTCGACGAAGGTACTAACGAAAACTCGTTCATCTAATGGTTCTAAGCTGGGCACACCAGGAACACCGCGTCGATCTGTCGACGGTCTTTCAGTCCGTCCAAAGCCAGCGGTCCCACCTCCACCTGAATGGACCCCAGGGAATGGTCTTGATGAGGCAGTGGACATGGCCCAAATGTTGCAAGTTGAGTCTCAAGAGTGGTTCTTAGGGTTTGTTGAGCGATTCTTGAATGCTGATGTGGATTCCTCGTCATTATCAGATAATGGTCAAATTGCAGGAATGCTAACTCAGTTGAAGAGTGTAAATGACTGGTTAGATGAGATCGGATTGGGAAAGGAGGGTTTTGAAGGTCCAAGAATTTCAGCTGATACAGCTGATAGGTTAAGAAAGAAGATCTACGAGTATCTTCTCACTCATGTAGAGTCTGCCGCAGTTGCACTCGGTGGTGGAACGCAAACAACGCCACCATCAAACCGAACACCAGAAACAAAAACAAAGAGATGATGACACAAGGTAACTTGATGAGTATTATATTGCTTCAGCAAACGCAACATTGTGCAAATGAGGAAAGAATCACCATTTGCCACATGAGATGTTTGATGTCTTCGACCCTTACATTGGTTCTGTACGCAGTTGCATCGCAGTAACTGATAGTCCCCTGAATTCATGCCGTTCCTTTTGTCCCAGTTGCTTGATTTGGATGATTATTTTGTTGGCGATGAACTGCAGTTGTGCTCAAGCACATAAATGACAGCGAGTTTGCGATAATTCACGTGAACAGTTCAAACTTGCAATAATTCACGTGAACAGTTCAAACCTGCGATAATTCACGTGAACAGTTCAAACCGAGAAGATGGTTTAAGTACAACTAGTTCTAGTTTGTGTATATACAGTTCTTTCTTTCTTCTTTTTTATGGTTTTTGGGTAAATATGAGTTGGGTTATAATTTTATTTGATGGCAAAAGATTGCTCAAAAGTATTTGGTTTGCTTAGTTATAGAAGAGTTTTAATTATGACATATTAACTTGAATGTAAAGAGAGATGAATTGGTATTTTCTTAACTGCTTTTGAAAAAAAACTAACTTTGTTCTGAATATTTTCGCACTTCCTAATATTTCTAAACAAGCCATTGAGCGAGTCGCAAAAAAGCCATTGGTTGATGATACAAGAACTTGAGTTCGAAACAAACTTGTCAGTAGTAAATTCTTTATCGATCAATTTTTTTTACTAATGTAGTATAGTGGTAAATACCAGTGATCTAGGTTGGAAATTCTTCGAACTCTTTTACGGATCAAAAATAAAAATAAAACCGCAAAAAACTGTTGAAAACAAACAATCAACAATGTCATTATGATAAACCATACGGTACGATCAGCTCACATGATAGAAATGAATTTTAACCATCCAACTATCCAATGGGGTTGGTGTCTCCAACACCACAGATGGATATGATTGGTCCACGACGTATTTGATGGCAATGGACAGTCACAGACAGTCTTTGGAGTGTGAATAACGTTCCAAAGGACTTTCAGACTTTTAAAGTCAACTCACTACCACGACCAAGAATTTGACTGGTATATTCTTCTCATCATTACCCAATTCTAAATCCATAAATTACATAAACACCATCTACTGAAAATCCAGCTGAATGAGCGGCAAATACCATGAAGTGGTAGTTTCTGTAATATAGTCATATACTTTGGTTTTTTGATTAAAAGATATTCCATATTAGGTCACTAGGATCTGAGTTGCATTTACCGATTACCAGGAAATGGCGGAACCTGCCCTAATTCCTGGAATTCAGCTACTGCTACTAATAATCTTACTTAGTCTATACTCATTTCATTTTGCTGTTTCTGAGATTGTTTTTGAAGAGAGATTTGAAGGTATAATAACTCTATCTCTATCTTCTTTTTCAGCTCACTTAAAGTAGTTACTTCCATGTCTGATCAAAGAATTTGTGTTCTTGAAAAATCATCCTTAGTAGACCAAGTTTTGAACTCCACCAAAACCATGATGAATTTTTGTTTGTTCTAAATTAGGGTATAGTGTTTTGGTGGAGTTCAATACTCTGTCTGTTAAGGAATTTTTAGTAGT
>JAJJMC010019015.1:271374-285228 GCA_023531435.1 Papaver californicum
TGGACACACTTTAGAGATGTATCTTTAGAATTGCACTTGATATGATGACCATACTTTCTTAGCACATTAGGAAACAATGTGAAATGGTTGATGATGTGTGGTTGTAATTATGGGCCAGGACATTTGGATGATCTCAGGCCAAATCAGCTGCTGTATATCAAGTAGTTTGCTTGTGTAATTTGAAAATATGGTACAACTGGTATTACTCAAAGAGTATGTTAAGATACGTAGAGTGTGTGAATAACTGTGAAATGGAGTTGGTTAATCTACATGGATTAACTGTCTTGTTTGAGAAATTTTCTTCTATGAAAGTCCAATTATCTTCAGCACCTGACATATGGAATAGTAGACTTGTCTGATCACTGAAGTCTTGGCCTGGTTGGGTCAACCTCGCATATGTGTCCAACCTCGTTTGAGAAGTCACCGGTTTACCATTTTGAAAGGAATTACAAGTTTATGCATTGGTTTTTATGGGTAATGGTATTGCTTTTTCGTTATAGCTCCTAACTTTTATTGATATGTTAACTGCTTTTGACATATCCAATAGATGGTTGGGCAAGTCGTTGGGTCAAATCCGATTGGAAGAGGAGTGAAGGAAAAGCTGGTTCGTTTAAGCACACGGCAGGAACATGGTCTGGTGATCCTGACGATAGAGGTATGTGCAAAAGCTACATACTGAATCTTCATATGATAGGCAAGCAACTGATGTGGTATACTGTGAGTTTAACTTACAAATTTCTAATGAGAGGCAAAATTTGCAGGTCTTATGACGTCTACTGATGCCAGGCATTTCGCGATATCTGCGAAGATACCAGAGTTTTCAAACAAAAACAGAACTTTGGTGGTCCAGTATTCTATAAAGTTAGAGCAAGACATCGAATGTGGTGGTGGTTATATTAAACTTCTTTCGAGTTATGTCAATCAGAAGAAGTTTGGTGGTGATACTCCTTACAGGTCTGTATACAGTTTCTCAACTGTTGCATTTTCTGTTGCATGTAAAATGTATACTTTGTAAATTTAGAGCATCCCCGGGTGACATGGATAAGTTATTTTGTTTAGTTGTAATGTGGATCTAGTATACCCTATCAACTGGATCATCACGAGATTGATAATGACTCACACGATCTTAAACAATGTGTAGGATAGTGGAGTTGATTAGTTAATGTCCGGCAACCACATGTCCTGTTATCTCACTGAAATGAGCGTAAACAAACGTATGCTAATGTAATTGTCTGCAGCAAGAATGTCTCCAGACTTTACTGTGGCATGTTGCACAAGAAATTAAGAAAATCTAGTTAGTTTGATTTTCATCATTGAAAAGCGAATAGTGAAGCAGTTGACCTGTTTCTTTCGTCAAATTTGTCTAGAGGTGGTTTGTCATACCTGGGATGTCTATTCACTTTCCCATGATCATACTAATTATATTTGAGGATAGCTGTTCTAAATAACTCTTTTTATCTGCAGTTTAATGTTTGGGCCAGATTTATGTGGTTCACAGACAAAGAAGCTCCATGTTATACTTTCCTACCAAGGGCAGAATTATCCTATCAAGAAGGATCTACAGTGTGAAACAGACAAGTTAACACATTTTTACACATTTATACTTCGTCCTGATGCTAGTTATAGTGTTTTGGTTGATAATCGAGAAAGAGAATCTGGAAGCATGTACACAGATTGGGATATACTTCCTCCTCGCAGGATTAAAGACGTCACTGCGAAAAAGGTTTGATATCTGATTCATTAATAATTTAAGTTGAAACTCTTGTTACTCTTTTGTAGTTTACTCTCTTATTACTGCTTGTCTTATTCTGACAGCCGAAAGACTGGGAGGAGAAGGAGTATATCGATGATCCTAATGATGTTAAACCTGAGGTATGGTGCTGTATATTTAATAAACAACTGTTTGATCATTTTGCATATTTCACTTTTTTTGTGTCAAGTAGGCTATATTAATCTCTGCTGAAATATGCAGGGTTATGACTCCATTCCAGCCGAAATCCCTGATCCAAAAGCTAAAGAGGTCCGTTGGTTGCTCATAATATCACAGTATCATACTTAATTCTGTCTTTGATGATTGCTCTCTCTTTTTGCTCAAGCTAGTCTTTCGTTGTAAATTTGTAATTCTCTCTTTCCCCAAACATATGTCTCAATACATCAATTTGTGTGCTGGACTTTGATCAGCCTGCTGACTGGGATGAAGATGAAGATGGTATATGGAGAGCACCAAAGATACCTAATCCGGCTTACAAAGGACCATGGAAGCGTAAGGTATGCCCATTATGTTTCTTTGACAGCCAACAACTTCAAGGTTGATTACTTATGCAGTTAACATTTCTCATTAATGATGTATTTGCTGTAACAGAAAATTAAGAACCCCAATTATAAAGGGAAGTGGAAGACTCAATGGATTGATAACCCAGGTATGTTGCCATACTAAGCGAATTAAATTAGAGGGGTGAGATCAGGTATCTAAATATAATAATGTTGGGGCCTGCTGATAGAGATTTAGTTGAAAGAGAGAGATTGAAGAAAAACCATTTTCGTATGTTTATCTATATGTGCAGAGTTTGCAGATGATCCTGATCTTTACGTGCTGAAGCCAATCAAATATGTAGGAATTGAAGTTTGGCAGGTTAGACTACTGATTATGTGTATCACTGATTCAATGAAAAGCTCACCATTCAGATGCATATATGGTTATTGGTTGGCACTTT
The DNA here is from genome assembly GCA_023531435.1 of Papaver californicum. Classification (NCBI taxonomy): domain Eukaryota; kingdom Viridiplantae; phylum Streptophyta; class Magnoliopsida; order Ranunculales; family Papaveraceae; genus Papaver; species Papaver californicum. The sequence goes on from JAJJMC010019015.1 coordinate 274,089, forward strand.
CTCCTAGATTAACAACATTTTCTTAAAATATCGAGGAAAGTGTATAACTTACTCATGTTGAACAGTTTGATGGATTTGCAAATTATTGACATGTTTGCTTCTTCCATTTACAATGGTCAATTGGGTAGTCGACCTGCTAGTGGACCAATTTTTTCATTCTGTGATACATACACTTATGCTTGATATGTGTGGGATCTAATTTTTAAGTGTGATGCAGGTGAAAGCTGGCTCAGTTTACGACAACATTTTGATTTGTGATGACCCAGAGTATGCAAAACAAGTTGTCCAGGAAGTATTTGACAAGAATAAGGAGGTCAGCTATTTATGTAACTGTAGTTCCCTCTTCCCAATTCCTAAATCCATAGTGATTAGTGTCTAAATTAGTAAATTTCATATTTTATATTGTACATTCCAGGCTGAAAAAGAAGCCTTTGAGGAAGCAGAGAAAGTTAGACGAGCTCGAGAAGAAGAGGTGATTATAGTGTATAGACAATTACATTGTGTATTTAGATTTTTCTTTCTGTTTTCTCGGTTCTTAGTTTTTTGGCAATTGCATGTGCAGGAAGCTCAACGAGCAAGAGAAGAGGGTGAAAAAAGGAGGAGAGAGAGGGGTCATGACCGAAAATACAGAGACAGGGAGCATGCTAGGGATAAATACAGAAGGGTATGTTTATTCATGTGCTTTAATCTCATTATTTGGATTCAAATCTACTTCCGGTATCCTCTTCTAGAAGTACTAAACTGCCTGAGTTGTCTGTTTAAATTTTTTCAATTTTTTTTGGTGTTTTCATAGAAAAAATCCCACTATGTTTAAAGCCGCAGAAACTCTTGGTTATCTTTGTTGTCATTTCTTAGATCCTCCAATTAATATCCAAATTCTGCCAAATTCTAACTCTCGAAAAATGCTTTGTTTTTGCCTTACAGCGTGATCGCCGTGATTACATGAATGATTACCATGTAAGCAATTCCTGATAACATCTACTAATATTCAGTTTCTTCTTAAAATACTGTCCTCCCATGCATATACTCACATTGAAGGTCAATTCTTTCATATTGCAGGATGAACTCTGAGTTCTGGTGTTTCCATGGAAGTGAAATAAAAAACGTTCACCAGTCCCAAATTATAGTTCTGAACCAGCATTCGTTTCGAGGAGAAGTAAAATGTCTATCATGGAAAATTGTTGTTGTAACATCAGGTACTTAATCTTAATCGACTCACGTCCAACTGAATTGTGCCTTTTTTAATGAAATGTACCTTTATCAACTACCCTGTATTGCCACTCTGATTAATCTATTGTCAATTATTTTGGTTGAGCACGATGAATGTCCACAATGTCAGACCCATTTAATCTAAACTAAACACATGACTACGATGTTCAGACCCATTTTATGGACTGCTACTAAAGAGTAAATCAAAGACTTTACACATCAACAAGTTAGTCACCCAAAGCGACTGCATTTTGGATATCACTTTCCGTTTACAGACTGTAGTACTCAGTCTATTCCATCTTTGTATACCCCGTCAACTTTTACGATGACTTGTGCTGAAAACTTCACCCTCGGTGAAATATTGCTGAAAAGGAAAAGGAGACAATTTCTGGTAACTAAACTAATTAGTATCCAAGTCACTCCTACATATTTATGATTTTTGGAATCAACTTCAAAAAATGAAGTTTTACTCGCCATTTTTGACGTGCAAGCTTTAGAACTTCGGATTATGAAATTCACCCTATCCGTTTGTTCATCGAGTGCACATATTTGGTAGTTGCATGTATTTATGGGTTATGGGTGGCATTCTGTCAAACTGTATGAATTATCGCACCAAGCCAAGATTTCCACCAGCAAAGACTCTGCACACCGACAAGTTAGTCCTGCCGCCCAAATCGAGTACATTATGTGCACTGGCTGTGGCTTATCCTTAAAGTCCCCTTTAGAAATTTTGTAAAATTTCTTGCCCAAGCCAGACAGGCATGATAATGTCAACCGAAAATGACATTTTAGCTATTTGATTGCCATCTGTATTAACTGAAAACAACATCTTTTCTACTTAGATAACTATCGGCATCAACCAAAACATGTGTTGCTGGTGTCGGTATCAATCAAAAACAATATTTTTGAGAAATTAACCGTCACTCACAACCACCGATATTTTTAATTCTGGATTGAAATCTCAAAGATACATCTAGACCAAGGAAGTTATTATCAGATTTCGCTGAATATCGGTCGGGATCAAGATACTGGTATAACTCTATATTTCGATGAATATTGGTGAAATATCGGTGAATATTGGTATCTCGGATAAATACAGAAACCGATATTATCGACGGTATCCCGGTACCGAAACCGATATTACCGAGATTGATTACAGTGATCTAGACCTAGTAGAGACAGGATAATTGAGTCCTGGGGTCAAACAAAAACTTTTGACATTCACAAACTTTTTTAACCCTGTTAAATATAAAATTTCAATTCTATCCTATTTACATTCCACGAGGTATAAAAATTATCCTAAATCCAAATTCATTTATATTCGAATTCAAAATCCTGTGGGTGCGTAGACCCATATGCCCATATGCAACCCCACATGCACCCCTGGTTCGGTCTTTGCTTCCTTTAGAATTTTAGAAATCGGAGCAAGATCAGTAATGTATAAGGTGCAAACATGTTCAAGTGGAGCAGTTGCCTTAGTTTACCGACTGGTTTTCAAAGCATACCGATGAATATTAATATCGAAATTTGTTTTCGTCCATTATTGCCTGCATTGAAAGTTTTGTTCTTTATTTTTTCCGATATAAAGCGTAATTTTTATTTATTTTTCTTATTTTCGATCCTAGCTTAATCATTGCTGGGCACATCTTTGGATGAAAAATGTAATTTCAGAAGTTATTTTTTAACTTAATTAAATTAAAAAATCAAAAAATATTTGAAAACACAATATTAAAATAATTCTTAAAAATAATAAAAAATATATATTTTATATGAAGTGAATTGTTTTTACTTATGATATTTGAGGATGATTTTTGCTTATGATTCCATATTTTCTTAGTAGCCTGTTTAAATATCCAGAAGTTACTTTTGACCTCTGAAAGTTAAAAAATTAGAAATTAGGTTGACGATATAATTTTAAAATAATTTTTAAAAATAAAAGAAATAATTTTTTATGAAATACAATAGTGTTGCTTCTAAGTTTAAGGATTGATTTCTGCTTGTGGTATCCGAACACCCTCTTAAAGCATCTCCAATAGAGGGTGGGAATATTATTTTTTTTATCACACATAGGATTTTAGACCCCCATTTAATATAAATTCATCTCCAATAGTTAGGTCCTACAAACTACGAAGGATGAGATACTAAATATGAAGGTTTTAGAGCAAGTCTTAATTAGACTTTCGGGTAGACCTTCCATGTCATTGTTTCCCTATTTTTTTCTTCAGTAATTATTTAAAATAAAATTAAACGGTTAAGATTTTATCATATAAGATATTCTAAGGTTTAAATCCACATACTATTGGAGATAGTTTATTAATTATAGAGTCCTATATTTACTACATGTGTAAAACCTACTAAATAAAGGTTTTAGTAAGACCTTCACGTAGGACTTTTTACACACATTGTTGGAGATGCTCTTAGAATGAAACCTATTATTGGGGCTGCAAGCAAATGGTTTTGAGGTCTTACAAGATGACAAAATAAGGTCATCAAGTATCCAACTCAAAAACCCCTTATTCTATTATTTTTTATAATACCTAGAGTGCCCTAGACTAATTAGCATTAATAAACTTAATTAGCTAAACTAATTAAGAGTTAGTAGTTTGATTTGATTAACAAATCTGGTTTAAACTCCTAGCAGTAAACTACTTCTACGACTGGGAACTCATGAACTCTCAGCTGTAAACTAGAACTTACGAATAAGAGTTCATGATTTCCTAGCCGTAAACTAAATTTCAAGCTTTTATCCAAAATTCAGACTCACTTACGGTTAGCAATCAATGTACGAGCTAGCCGTAATCAAACCTACGGTTAGAAAATATTAATATCGGTTGAGAGTTTGGTTTTCACTACACGTTATATGGCTAGGAAAATACCTATAGGCTAGGCATTTTGTTTTGCAAATTAACATACGACTAGGAATTCTTTATTTCCCAACCATAATAAGTTGATAATATCCAACTTACGGTTGGGAGTTCATCAATTCCCAGATGTAACTACAAAAATATCTAACTCACGGTTGAGAATTCAAAATTTTCCAAACGTAAACCTATTTTACGACTCAGAATTGATATTTTGCCAGCCGTAATAGCTAATTTACAGTTGGAAAAATAAAAACTCTCAACCGTAAACAGTTTTAGAAATCCAATTTTAAACTGTAACTTGATCAAATCTCACGTTTTAAACAATCAAAAGCAGAAAAAAAATGACGAGTTTTTCAATTGTTACCTTATAACAATCATTTATGGAGTTTTAACGTCTGTTTCAACTCCTTTATTCATCAATTCTTGATTTTCAGTTTCAACAAAATAAAAACGCTGAGAACCGATGATTAATCGTCGTTGAAGGAAAGAGGCGATGGAAAAAAATAAAAAAATAAATTTTAATAAAAGAGTACTTTTAACATTTAATATAATTAGGTCTTCCATATCTATGTTTTCGACATTTGAATCCATCGCAGCCTCAAAATCCAAAAACTGCAACCCAATAATAGGTTTCTTTAGAATTTATGGGTAATAGTGATAGCTGTAAATATTTATGGGTTATGGGCGGTAGTCAAAACTCAATACAAACAGCCCCTAGAATCTAGAAAACATGACAACGTTGTTGACTCGTGGCCAACTGTGAATACACTCTAAATCAACAAATACTTCCGAGTGGACTTTCTTTACATTATCATCATTATCATCCTGATCACCCACACTCCCATTCCTACACGAACACTCCAGAATAACTCCACCCATAAATTCCGGTGGCAAACCCAGAAGAGAAATGGAAAAAAAATCAAATCTTTTTTTCTCATTTCATTCTACACTTGGCGCTCTAAAAATTCTTCTTTCTTCTCCACCCTTAAACGAAAGAAGATGTTTGCTAAAGCCTCTTCCGCTGCTGTTGCCTCTTTGCAGTGCGTTAGGGTTTGTTTCTTTCCCTCCTCTCCTTTTTTTTGTTGGATTTTGACTTGATTTGACTGAAAATTGTGTTTTTATTTTTTTTGTTTTGATAATTATAGAATTAGTTTTAGATTTCTTGTAAACCCGTAGTTTTAATTTGTGCAAACTATATTAAAAAAAGTAATGAAATTGTGGGTTTATCGTTTTGGTTCTAGATTCGATGCAAAACCTGATCCATTTGATTATATGGGGGTGTTGAATTGTGAGTAAAAACCAGTGCATTTGGAGAGTTTTGAGTTTGAGATGTTTACAAAATGGGTGTAGTTATCTTAGTGAATGAGCAATTGTGAGAATGGGGGAAATGAATTAGGTTGGTTTAGTAAAGGGAATGGATGTGTACGGTTGTTGTTGTTGTGCAATGTGTAGAGGTTGAGGTGTTTGCGTTACATGGTGTTTAGTGGCTTGTAGTATACCACAGATGAGAAAGAATAAATAGAGGTGGACCTTGTGTGCCGATCCTGTTGACGAATCAAAGGTCCTTTGGAACCCAGAGCGAGGGCTTGTGAAGTTGCAAAGATAGATCTGTGAGCCATTGTGCACTCTTTCAAGGGTATTCTGTTGATAACATTACCTACTGGGTGATCTAAACAATGTTGTTGCCCTGTTGTTTGTATCAACACGACATCATGGTATGAGCTGCAAGGGGATCTCTCTGAGCAATTGAAGAGCATTGGTTTGGCAGCATTGGAAGTTATAAGTCAATGTTGGTTCACATTATTACCTCTTCTAATGTATGATGAAGAGCTTCCTAATTTCATTACAGTTTCCTACTACCTTTATGTCTCCCAAAATTAGGTGATAGCAAAATTATCATTCAAGCATTTAACATACTTTCACGACCATTCCACTAGTTACCCTCAGTAAATAATCAACACATTTTCACATATTGAGCCTACTTCTTTATAACTACTCCCTCCATTTCTAGAAAAGTGTTACTATCACTTTTTCAATTTAGTAACACTTTTGTAGAACAGAGGGAGTGTTATATTTGTACACAGGAACCGAGTCGAACACTGCTGAGTTTTTGTAGGTGCAGCTTGGTATCAATAAATGTTCTGTAAACGGATTAATGATATTGCTTAACTTGTGCTGAGTGGTAGTGAAACTGTCACTTAATATATGTTAGGCTTGAAAGATATTGTTTGTAGGCGTGAATGTATAATCATTTAACTGGTGTCTGCACTTTTTTGTGATGTGCTGAAAGCTGTCTTCATTGGATCCCTTTTTGAGAGGTTAACTCTTGTTATTCATACATTGTAAATGTTTTGTATTCGCGCAGGTAAAAGATCTTCGTTTATGGCCAAAAATGAGGCAAAATAGCTTTAGAAGACGTTTGGTGTATGGATTTGGGAGCTTCTTGTCAAGACCGTTCAAAACCTTGCGTGCAGTTAGTCATTCACGTAAAGTCGGTCAATATTTATGTAGCATCGCCAGTATGGCATCTACATTACAGATTGAACTTGTAAGAATACTTCTTTTTCTATATTCCACAGAGGTGTAGTTTTATGGGAAACTTTTGTTTCTGTGTGCATCTTTCAGTTGAGATTATAGAGCCTTATCCTATCTTCAGGTACCATGCCTCAAGGACAACTATGTGTATCTTTTGCATGATATAGGTACGGGTACTGTGGGAGTAGTAGATCCTTCTGAAGCTATGCCTGTTATAGATGCATTGAACAGGACAAATCGAAATCTAACATATATTCTCAACACACACCACCATTTTGATCACACTGGTGGGAATTTGGAGCTGAAAGAAAGGTACGGTGCAAAGGTACGATGGTTTGTTTGTTTTCTACATTTAACTGGTTATCAAGTTGATGAAATATGTCTAGTGTTGTATCATATTTGCTCACATCTTAGTCTTAACTCTTATTCAGAGTTCTGGCCCCATGGAAGTTTAAGCTTCGTATTGTGCGTGCAGGTAATTGGTGCAAGTGCAGACAGTGATAGAATTCCTGGAATTGATATAGCTTTGAAGGATGGGGACAAGTGGATATTCGCAGGCCACGAGGTGGTTGTAATGGAAACCCCTGGTCATACATCAGGTTATAGTTTTAAACTTTTTTTGATTGCTTACCTGTAAGTTGTGCATCAATTGGAATGCCTTCTAACGTCTATATTTTAAATATCAAGCAGGTCATGTTAGCTACTATTTTCCAGGATCTGGTGCCATATTTACAGGAGACACTTTGTTCAGCTTGTCATGTGGCAAGCTTTTTGAAGGAACACCTGAGCAGGTTCGACTTTCTCAGTTCCAAACGATACACTCAACACTTTTTCTCTCTTGATATTTGTATTTTTCTTTAAACATCCTAATGAGACACATAATTGATAATTTCACTCGAGCAATGTTCATTGAGTAACATGAGTGTCTGAAGTTCCACTAATATTTTGGTTCACTAGTTACTGCTTTCACCTCTGGCCCTATTTATATGTTCTGTCCTGAAACTAAAGAGCTGGCTTTATATAATTATGGAGTTTCATGAGACAAGACGCAGTATATGTCTGATATCCATATATACATATCAGTGTATCATTGAGTTTCTTCTGTCATAATTTTTGTTTGATTTTTCTACTGTCATAATATTTGGTTTTCTTCTTTGTAGATGTTTACATCTCTTGGAAAAATCATGTCTTTGCCAGATAACACAAACATATACTGCGGACATGAATACACTTTGGTGAGTTTTCTTTCTACACCTGTCCATCCCCCCGATAATCACGACTCTAACTATTCTCTAGTTACAAAGAGGTATGCAATGCTTATCCTGACTGTAGATTCCCTATTGTGACAGAGTAATTCGAAATTCGCTCTGTCCGTAGAGCCCAAGAACGTGGCTCTTCAGTCCTATGCTGCCCAAGTGACCAAGCTCCGAAGTAAAGGCTTGCCCACGGTAATTTACATTACCTCCTTCAATATTATTTTTTATTTTCTTATTTTTTGCACTTAACATATGTTAAGTTTTAAGTTTTCATCGTTAAAAGCAACTAGTTTCCTACTTAGTTTCGGAACATGAACGCATCTTTGCTGTAAAGTAATCTAACAAAATAACTGAATCAATCTGACACCTGTGATGACAAATCCCTGCCCAACATTCTGTTAATTTGGTTTGACGGTTGTTTGGTTTCTCTTTTTTCTCAGATTCCAACTACATTGAAGACAGAGAAATCATGTAATCCATTCCTGCGCACAACAAGTCTGGAAATCCGGCAGTTGTTGAAGATTCCAAACACAGCAAATGACGCTGAAGCCTTGGGAGTCATCCGCAAAGCAAAAGATAACTTTTAGGTTTTCTTTATCAGGTTTTTTAAAAAATCTGTCTATACGGGAGGTGCAACACAGGGAAAAAACAAAACACCAGTGATGCATCCTGTACAAAAGGTAAAATGATAATGACGACAGCAACCAGTATGTCAATAAGTTTCCACAATGAAAAAGGGAATATGTTTTCAGAAGGGTCATGCACATTTTGCTTGTAATGTATGTTCCCATCGTTATCTCCCATGAATATATATATAATGGTTCAAGTATCTGCAGGCTGACTCTGCTTTCGATTTTGTCTAAATATGAATGAAAACTTACATCTAACTAATGATTGTTATGTTAGTTGAAGATGAAATATCAATTCAATGACCACAAAAATACCAGTCTAGACCTTAAGCGACGGGAGGTCGCTGAGTTTTACCTATTCGAGTGGTAAAACAAGGAGTCCCCATCCATCTCAATCTTCTTTCAAGTCTTTTCCTGCGATCATAGGAATGAAATTAGTTGTAATAGAGCTATACGTCCACCCAATATTAACATATCAGTAGGCCGCTTAAATAATTTTTCATGAGGCTTGTTAAGAATGAAATTAGGAATTGGAATAACTCTAAACTTCTCGCTTCCAACATCTAATGCAACTATGACTCCATAGGATGCACCTTGTTACTCCGATATAAAGTATCATCTGCATACACCGACTGTTTTCCCATGTCTTACGGAGGGAGCACCTCATTGATTGTTATTTTGTTGTTCTCATTAGGAACGTCATTTAGTGTCGCGACCCAATGACCATACCTCCCACCTTGCATAATCAGGGAGTTGCAAGGAATGCCAATGGGTCTAGCAGGTAGTATCCAGAAGCAGAGTACTTTATATTTATGGGGGCAGAAAATAATGTCACCACGTGGAAGCATCTCAGGGCTCGAATACAATTATATTATATGGAAAGTGAAGCATCGAATATAAGCTTGAAAATTACTTTACCCTAAAACGAAGTATCTACTAGTTGCACATGATAAAAACACGAATAAAAAGTACAACAAGATCAATGGTTAAGTTTAAATAGAATAGTTGTGCATTTAATAAGAGTCATAGCGGTCAAATCAGCGAAGGGCCAGTCATGTGTGATAGAAGGGGATTTGCTCGTAGTCAAAATGATAGCGACAACTTCGACAAGATGATCTCCATCACTTTGCCAGCTCTACCCTTCGGCATCGATATGCCTCTAGCGAGTGAAGATAGCCGCCATTGCTCGCCTGATGATCACCTCGGGAGCCCAGCAAGCAAAGTGAACTTTCATCCATTATATGTAAAATTGTCTATAAAAGAGAAGAGACGTTATTAAGTGAGGGATTGGAGATTTTTAGGGATTTGAGTGTATATACTAGTCTGAGAGTGTCATGTTTTATTCTTGAGAGTTCGAATTAATACTATATGTAACTCATATCAATACTTAGTGAACCGCTTATGTGGACACAGATTTTAACACCGAACCACGAAAATTTGCTTGTATTCTTTGATTTGGTTGATTCCATACATAGTTTATAGCTTAGTTAACTTGAGATGTGGTTGTAGGATTTAATGCAGTTATATTTTGGCGCTAGAAACATGGAAAAAATATAAATTTTTTTTATCTTACCTGGTTTGCGTTTGAAATCTAAACAAGAGAAAAGTTTTATTCGAGCTTTACATGTTATCTGTTGTGGTTTTGGGATAAAAGAATAAATCAAAGAAATCTTGAAGACCAATCCTCATGGAGTCTAAGTTTTGTGTTGGCTTAATTCGGGCTTGTGGGGGAATTAGCAAATCTATCCCCACACCATTAATTATAGGGGGTGTTAAAAAGTAGTGAAAATACAAATTTACCCTTACCCTAATAACTATTCCTAAACTCTATTACAGTTAACCAAAATCAGCCCCCATTTTTATTTAAAATCAAAACCAAAAACCTCTAATCCTCTTCTCCTTCACGATTCATTTTTCTTCCAAAATCAACTCAAAAACTTTAATCAACTACTCATCTACAAACGTGGCTCGTATGAAGAATCTCTAGAGAGATGTTAACCCACCTGGAATCGCAGAGAAAGTTAAAGGAAAGCTATAGTCAAAAAAGGAGCAAGAAATCAAATCGAGAAGTAATCGGGCAACAAAACGGTCCTAATTAAAAAGTAAGTAAACCAAAACCCATATCTCTATTTGCTGAATATGAATGTACGTTTGTTTTGAGTATAAATCTAGACTAGAAACCGCAAAATTACAATTACAAGGAAAGGGTCGGCATGGTCGATAACCGTAGACCATGACGATTTTTCATATGCATGGTAGAAGTATGAAAAATCGTCATGGTGTTTTATTTTCGATCATGACGACCCTTGTTGGTTATTTTCCCTGAAGAAGAAGGGTCTGTTTAGGGTCGCATCAGCTTTATTTAAAACAATGACGACCTTAAATATGTGCCAATACTTCAATAAACCATAACGACTCCCATAGGAAAAAATAACCACTATGCCCCATTTCAATGATAAGGGTCGTCAATGTACAAATATTTTGTCGTTATTGTTTTATCTTGAGTCGTTACCGTCGATAATTTAGACCATGACGACTCTGCGTTATTGGTTTTGATTTTTTGATTTTTTGATTTTTGCGTATTTTGTAAGGTAGTTGGGTTAGAAAGACAAAGAAAATTAAAGGTAAACATGGACCCACTTCTCCT
>JAJJMC010019015.1:285238-300491 GCA_023531435.1 Papaver californicum
TTGATCATGGATGCTGAATGCGGTCGAAATATGGAAGGCTTTCCCTTATATGGAGGAAAGTTTCTATTTGCATATCCCGACTCGTGGGCTCGTACCATCCATCAAACCATTGTAACAATCTCATCTTTTGCTTTTTAACTTCTTGTTGTTGATTCAGTTATTTTATCCTTATTTTGCCTCAATTTTGTATGATTATACCAACGTCGTACGTCTTTTCAGACGCCAGTCTTCCTATGAAAAAAATGAAGTTACGGAAACTAGACGACGAATGTCCAAGAGTTAGAGAGTTAATAGAGAACTCTGGTTTGTATCCTGCCGTACAGAACTCTGTGATTGCGTATGACAGGGTCGCGGTTTCTTGCTTCTGTAAGAGGTTTTACCCTGAAATAGATTGCTTCCAATTCCCTTGTGGCGAGATGACTATAACTCCTGGCGATGCAGAACAAATTTTAGGGCTCCAGATTGAAGGAAAATCCACTGGAGACAACTTCAAGTTCAAACTCCTTTAGATTGAAATTTATGAATTGACCAATTACTTGTTTGGCTGGGATGAAGACACAACAAATTCCAAGTTGGTCAAGGGGGACAATTACATAAAGAAAGAGTTTAACCTTACGAATTTGAGGCGATCATATGATGGGTCCCTACAAAAAGAAACAAATAATGATCCTTTCCTTGAGGTATAAATTTGTGTTGCCATGGTTGCTTATCTATTGTACGTGTTAAGGACTGTTGTGTTTCCCAACATCAAAGGAAACAAGATGAACGCTAACTATCTGCAGCTCTAACATCTTTGGAATATGTAAATAAGTATTCGTTGGGGACTATCGTCTTCGCGAGCTAGAAAAAATATCTAGGGAACGTAAAACACCCATGGCAATTAAAACACCACTCAGAAGAGAAAAGTTGAGAAATTTATTTAGACAACGTGGTATAACTCAACTTGTATCACCGTTTAAATCGTAGGAGTGAATAACTCATTTTATGACACCCCATTAGTTTAGGAAAGTGCTTGTCGGACTCTCACAACCGAGACGCTAGAAATACCTCAGTATATAAATAAATCTAATTTACCCCTTTTCAGTCAAATTTCTATCGATCCCAAATCTTATCTCCATCTCTCTAGGGTTTTCCTTCCCCCTTTCCCTCCCCCTAAATCTCAAATTCCTTCGAATCAATCACCAACAATCAAATCAATTCATTGATTCACTAATTCATTCTCAAAAATTCATCCTCCCCTTTCAAATTCACTTTCCCTAATCTAATTCTATTAAAAAAACCAGAGAATTTCTAGGTTTTTTTTGTTTTACAATGGCACCGCCAAAAAATTCAGAGAAAATCCCTAAACAAGGGAAAGAAAAAGAATCGCGTGAATCAAATAATCTATGGGTTGGTAATTTAACTAATGATACAACTGAGGAAGATTTAATGGATCTATTTGGTAAACATGGTGATTTAGATACTGTGACTAATTATTCATCAAGAAATTTTGCGTTTATTTATTATAAACGTATTGAAGATGCTAAAGAGGCGAAAGAGGCTTTACAAGGAGCTAATTTACTTGGCAATCCATTAAAGATCGAATTTGCTCGTCCGGTTTGTTCTAGTTCTTTTACCTCCTGTTTGTATTTTAAATATTGTATATGTAACGATTGTTTTATACAGTTTGATTCTTTGGTTAAAAGTTCAAAATTGTATTATGTTTATGCAATTCTGTAACCCTAATGCCTGAAAAAATAGTGGTGAAAAATTGGTCTCCAGTCCGAATTCCGCGTTGTGTGTTTTGGAGAGTGTAGAACAACGGGGAATAATAGATGTTGATTTATAGAAAATCAGTTCCACTGTTTTTATTAACATTGCACATTAGGCCACCTTAATCGATTAGCAAGCCACCTTAATTGATTAGCAAACATGATCTGATCCAATTTTGTGAAATACTCATGGTCTCATAAGTAATTGGTATATGTTTTGCAGAATCTGAGCTAGTATAGATTTGTATCGACAAATTTAATTTAATATCGGATAGTGTTAGGGAACGTCTAATTTTCCTTGTCAAGTTATTGTACTTACAAAACTTTGATAATTTCGTGCAACAATTACATACCTTTTATTGTTTTCCTGTACCATATCAACGAGTCTGTGAAACCATGAAAGGTAACCCTGAAAGGCGTACAGTTATTGGGAGCAATGGCTGCATTCTTTTCAAAATATTTATACTGCTGAAAGCCTGGAGTTGCATGAGTTTGCGTTTTTGTAACGTGGAGTAATGCCCTTACAAAAATTACAAGATGTAGACTCCTAGACCTTAATGAATTACCCTCTTAAAGGATAGACACCAAATAACGCAGTGACATTCAAGCGTCTTTTGTTCCTTCTTCCAGATTTTTTACTTCCTAAAACACACTTTACAGCTGATCATTATGGCTTCTATTTCTCGAGCAGTAGTTCAGTTTATTCTTAGGTACCGTGTAAAACCTAATAAAATTGTAACTATGCAAACTAAACATAATAAAATTGTTACTATGCAAACTAAACAGACGATATGGGCAGCCATTCTAGAAAGTTCACATGCATGTTTGCATAACCATGGAAAACAGCTCGAGTTAAAAAAATTTGAATTGCATTGTAGGCTCTATTGCTTAAATTTGAGTTGCATTGTAGGCTCTATTGCTTCCCACCAAAAGTGGGGAAAGGTATCAGATCACTCGTTCGCAAAAACACTAAAAGCTTAAAATTATAATCCAGATGCAAATAGTCAGACATGTCATGAGCATGAATATGTACTATGTCTATTCATACTTGAGTATCTCTACTCTGCATAGACAAAAAAAGATCTCGAGTTATTCCCTACACTGTCATCTGATTATTTGAGTACGCTAAAACCTTTGACAAATTATGATTGTAGATCCTTTACTACACCTACTTTATTGGCTAAGCGCTTCAGTTGCTGTTGGCGTGGAATAAATTTCAACCCTCAATGACTTTTTGTCTGCTTCACTTTGTAGGCTAGACCAGGCAAACAACTGTGGGTGGGCGCAATTAGTTCAGCTGTCACAAAGGACCACCTAGAAAATGAATTTTCAAAATTTGGAAAAATTGAGGAATTCAAATTTCTCAGAGACCGAAACACAGCACTTGTTGACTTCACAAAATCAGAGGATGCTGCCGCTGCCTTAAAAAGTATGAACGGGAAGCGCATCGGAGGTGAGCAGATACGAGTGGATTATTTGAGGTCTCAACCTCCAAGAAGAGTGAGTAAACTGTTTTATAATTTTTATTGCACTCTTTCGTCTATTCAGTTCCTCTTGCATAACCTCGGTTTTCCTAAATATGAAGAGTAGTATCCATGTTGTTTTCTTTTTGCAACAGGAAAACTGGTCTGAGTTCCCTGATTCAAGAGATGGACAATTCAATAGTAGAAGGGGTATGGGACATTCTGATCCTTCATTGATGTCTGAGTCATCCCAATTCGGTTCCAAAAGACACATGGTATGTGTTTTTATCTCTAGCTTCATCTTCAACTGTATCTTCTATCTTGTTGTTAGTTGCTGAGATATTGTATGATAAATAAAAGAAGAAAATATATGTTTGAGTTTGTATCTTTTCTAAATCTCTCTTTTGTGTGCAGCAACAACCAAGTGGGAAAAGAGGACAGCAATCTAGCAATGTTTTGTGGATAGGGTACCCTCCCTCGATTAAGATTGATGAGCAGATGCTTCATAATGCTATGATTCTTTTTGGAGAAATCGAGAGAATCAAAAGTTTCCCCTCAAGGAATTATTCTTTTGTAGAGTTTAGAAGTGTGGATGAGGCTCGGCGTGCCAAAGAAGGTTTGCAAGGTCGTCTTTTTAATGATCCTAGGATACAAATATTATTTTCAAGTAGTGGACTCGCACCGGCTAAAGATAGTCCTGGTATGTTTCCTGGAATTAAAGGGTCTAGACCAGATATGTTCTTTAGTGAACCTTCATTTGGAACTGGATCCATGGACTATTATGGTGACAGCCGTTCTATGGCACACCTAGGACCCCTAGCGGCTAAAGGTATGCCAGGGGCTAATATGCTGATGAGATCTCTTGGCTCCCAAAGTGGGTTCGATCCTCTTCTTTCAGGGAACCCTGAATTGTACAACGACTTGGCCGGGCTCATCCAAAATTTCTCGAATACTAGAAGGCACTCTCCATCTGGCCCGGGCATGCTTCCTTCTTTTGGAAAAGGAATGCGTCAATCTAGCAGGGGTGTGTCTAGCACATGGGATGGACCAGATGACCCTTATCAAAGGGAATCTAAGAGGTCAAGGATTGATGGTCATTCACCAATTGATGATCGAGGTGTTTTGGGCCCATTTTCAAGTGGTCAAGATCAAATCCGCCGTAGTCCAGGTTTACGGTTTCCTGGACAGGGCCTTTCTGAAAATGAGCTTTGTTGGCGTGGTGTCATTGCTAAAGGTGGAACTCCTGTTTGTAATGCTCGTTGTGTTTCCATTGGAAAGGGGATAGACTCTGAGCTGTAAGTTCGACTTCACCCTAGCCTTTCTTCTTTGTTTCCATTACATTGTGTCTTATGAAGATACTTCTTAGCTCCGTAAAGGCTTTCTATGAGAAATTTTTGTTAATCTGATCCACATAGCAAAAACACATCTATTATTTCTATCCATATTTGGTTCACATCTATTAAATTTCTACCTGTTTCTTTCTTCCTTCTTGCAAAAAAAAGTACAAACATAAAAACATATAGCCCAATTGATAGATTGGTGTGAAAAAATTGTGAGCATGATCTTTCTTCCTTCTGAGCATGATCTTTTTACCTTTAATTTGCTATGATATCATGGTTTCTTGCTTGCTCCCAAGAAAGTGCCATTCTTACCGTTCTGTATTTTTGCACAACTCTTGAGTCTTGACTATTGTACATGATTTGTTATCATGTGGTAGTACATAAATGAGATGTCTTCCCTTTTTTGTCTAAATCTTGGGTCGTTAATGTATAGATATGTATGTCAGTGTTAAATGATCTCATTAGAGAAAAGGTGTTTGTCTTTTCGAATGAATGGTCTTAGGAGTTCATGTGTTTTCACTGTCTTAAATTGATTTAAAGGTCTAGGGCCCAGGCTAACAAATTTGAAACTTAGGTTAACGCTCTTGAAACTTAAACAACATTGAACTGCTTCGTAACAAATTATTAGCCAGCCCTCACCTGCAAACCTTATAATTGCGACCATTATAAAGTAATTGATAATCAACTGGATTATCCATCTCCAGCTGGTGATCAATTAGGTGCATGAAGAAGTGCCATGGTACTAGGAGCTCTAAAAGAACCCGAAAAAAATGACTTCACCAAAAAGGAATTTTTATGCGGTATATATTTGATAGGTTATGAGTGTAGTGGCCTAATCTGATATTATTGTTAATTGCTTTTGTTGCAGCCCTGAAATTGTGAATTGCTCTGCGAGAACAGGGTTGGATTTGCTCGCAAAACATTATGCGGAGGCTAGTGGTTTTGACATCGTATACTTCTTACCGGACAGTGAAGAAGATTTTGCTTCCTACACTGAATTTCTCCATTACTTGGGTGCAAAAAATCGTGCTGGAGTTGCAAAATTCGATGACGGGACCACATTATTCTTGGTGCCCCCGTCAGATTTCTTAACAAAGGTTCTTGATGTCTCAGGTCCTGAACGCCTTTACGGTGTGGTTCTTAAGTTGCCCCAGCACCTGACGAATAACACTGCCCCGGTGCAACAACAGTCGCAACTACCTATTCCTCCATCACCATACATTAATAGGCAACAATTACTTCCTTCCCGAAATGATTATAACTTGCCTCAGAAGGACGAGCAAGTTTACAATAGGCTGCCTCATGTTGATTCGACGGCCCATCACCAGAAACAGGTCTCCCAGCACAGTGGATCCCCTTTGATTCCATCTGCTCCTCAAGATTATTCAAGAAATCCCACATCATTGCCACAGGCGGGAGTGTCTCTCCCTCCCGAGCTTCTTTCCACTTTAACTTCTCTATTACCGCCCAATTTCCAGTCTTCAGTTACTGATAGTGCTCAGTTACCAGTTGTCTCGTCTGCACAGAGGCCTGCATCGAATTTAATCTCATCACATGGATGGAGACAAGATCATCCAACTAACGTTACTGGGTCTCTACATCATCCTAGAGAGGATCAATCAGCTCAGCAAGCCCAACAATTAGTACATCAGTTTGGTAATCAGACACCATCCTCACAGTATTACCCTGGTTATGCAAATATTTCTAATGGATCCGAGAACCTAGCTTCGAAGGTACATGGCAGTACACAAATCCAAGATCCCGTTCTCAACGCTCCACAGCAGCAGGGTGGTGTCTCCTCTAGAACACCGAGTAATTTCGCAAACCCTTCTCAGGGCTCACATTTTGTTCCTCAGCAGGCCAACCAACATTTCCAGTTTGATCCCTCTCAGACTTCTCAGAGAAGCTATGACGGCAGTTCACATCCAACCAATGCTGCAGGACAGTTCCGTACACCAGGTTTTGAGCAACCCAAGCTCCCAATTACCTCGTCTACTCAGGTTTGAGACTTTAACTACTCTCAGGCGTTTGACTGCAATTTGATAGACCCTCACTATAACAAGTCAAGCTTCAGGTTACTTCATCCACTCCAGTGTTAAATAGAGATTTCTTGTCAGTTAGTAATTGAATTTGTTGTAACTATCAGGTGAAACAACTGCAATCAGCTCTCTCTAGTGCTGGCCAGGGTTCAGCGGATGGTGATGCTGATAAGAACCAAAGATATCAATCAACGCTGCAATTTGCTGCGAACCTTCTTCTTCAGATACAGCAGCAGCAACAAGGAAACTCTCAGGCTGCACAAGGACCTGGCAATCATCAATGAGAACAGCTTCATGTCGGGTGAGTTATTCTTGCATGGTTTTACATTTGCAATTGTTAGTGTTGATGAGTTTGCTTACACGTCCTCCTTGATTGTATTCTGCTGTGTACCTTATCAACTGTTTTCCCTTAGTCATGTGGGTCATGCTATGTGTCTGATTGACTAATTATACTTTCATGGTCTCATGTTTTGTTCAAACTAAATGTAGGATCTGAATGTTCCCTCGTTGCATGTGTTTAAAATTTGATAAACTTTTGCCAAGTAAAAGAAAGTTTTTTAGACTCCCGGTCGGCTAGGGTGCAATCTGTTGTTTACAATGTGCAAGTGCAGGAAATAGACTATAGTATTATATCATTTTCTTATTACTGGGTCAGCTTTGCGGCATGTACCTGATTTTTAGAGTGTTCTTTTTGGTCCCTGGTGATACAAGTTTTCTAGTAATTTGAGTTATTTTTGAGATACCTAAAGTGCAAAGTGCGAGGGGGATATCATATAAGGGCCTGGTCATAGTTTGATTTTGGAAATCAGCAATTGGATTCATACCTTAGCTCTTTAGGGTCTTGTTATTCTGGGATATTCAGTGATGATGATGATTTGATCTTTTGTTGATATGCTTCTCTGTTGCTAACATGCTTTACCTGAATTTTTTGAGCATGATCTTTTTACCTTTAATTTACTATGATATCATGGTTTCTTGCTTGCTCCCAAGAAAGTGCTGTTCTTATCATTCTTTATTTTTGTACAAGACTCTTGACTATTGTACATGATTTGTTATCATTTGGTAGTACATAAATGAGATGTCATTCCTTTTTTGCCTAAATCTTGCGCCGTTAATGTATATTTACGTGTGTCAGTGTTAAATGATTTCATTGGAAAAAAGGTGTTTTGCCTTTTTTGAATGAATAGTCTTAGGAGTTCACGTGTTTTAATTGTCTCAAAATTAAATTAAAGGTCTAGGCTAACAAATTTGAAACTTAGGTTAATGCTCTTGAAACTTAAACAACATTGAACTGCTTTGTAGCAAATCATTAACCAGCCCTCACCTCCAAAACTTACCTTTTAGGGTTTTCTAAAGCTTTCCATCAGCAAAAGGAAGAAAGTTATTCTTAATTGGGACAATGTCGCTGGTCTCTACCTTGGGATAGTAACTATCACCGATTTTTACGAACTAAAGCACACCTTTCGTTTATTTTTTCTCTTGACGGTTTCAGAACACTTTCCAGAAATCCTGTTTGATGGGGGGACACATAGTGCAATGCGAGCCCCTCTCCCCTCTCCCCCCAGTTGAATCAATCAGTTTATGTATTTTTGAAAAAGCTAAAACTACCGCTGTCATCCCCGCTTTAATTCCAGATTTACTCATCATGAGGGTCATAGGAGTTCCTATTTAGGTTTAGACGTGGAACTTGTCTTAATCTACCATATGGTCAAATAAGCAGAGTCTCGTGTGTGGCTATAGAAAGCACAATAAAATTGATTTGTAGGGTAGAACAGAAGAAGCAATTAACAGTCTCATGTGCGGGTATGCAATCACGATACAATCAGCAGCAAGAATAGATTAGGGGAAAATGAGACATTGAACTTTATTTTGATTGCTGAGTGTGCCATCAATCAACCTTTTATCCTTCTGCTTTGGGCATCAAAAATCGATTCTCTGCACAGTTTTTTTTCTTATGCACCAAAACTCTGTTGAGATGCACAGAATAAAAACCGATTTCGTGCACAGTTCTTTTTTTTTTCTCATGCACCAAAGCTTTCTGTTGAGATGCAAAATTCATATCTGCTACGTTCAGTAGTTCAGCTTTGGCTCACAAATTTCGCCTTTTTTAGTCCAACTGTTACAGAGTTATTTGCGCTCATAGGAGTAACAAGTTATTTTTTCCTAAACAAATCACTAAGATTTGATTCTGATTTTGGGGTCTGGCACTTGTGTTAATAAGTTCTCCTATAATGAACTTACGATAGCACACCAGATTTTAGTTCTAGATCTCATGGTCATATTCAGGCTGGTGTTCAGTTAGTGCGGTTTGACTGCCGTACCAATAAGGCAGTCATTGGTAGCAAGTATATATATATATCACAAATTTTCAGGGGTGTCTCATGACTCTCATCTCTCAGCAGTCGTGATCTTATTTGCCTTCCTAGGGTGATTTTTTTTTATACTGGAAGAGAGTTGAAGGTAGATTGACCCTCCAACTCGCTACACTGCAAAATGAAGCGTTTTTCAAAGACGTCTGGCTGACTGAACTACAAAATTTGGTTTTTTCCTATTTCGTTGAGAAGGTGAGGAGGTTATTTCGGAAAACATAAACGAGTGTGTGTCCTGTTTTGTTTGCGACTATTCTTGCACGTCTGTTGGGTCAATCGACGTATCAACGTAGCTTGGGCAAATAGTATCCTCTTAGTAAAATCCATAGACAATGTAGGCATCTTATAGCCAACAAACGAATGAAGGTAGCACAAATGCACAGTAAGGGTCACAAATTCTTAGCAAGGGTCCTGTAGCACAAATGCACAGTAAGGGTCACAAATTCTTAGCAAGAGTCCTCTTTGCGTTGGTTTTTATGCACAATCAGTCTGCGATGCTGTCTGTACAATTTAGTGTCTACAAAATAGAGAACACGAGTGAAAGAAAGAAATCTGCAGGTCAAGCATATCTTATCTTACAGCGTTGTTCTTTAACCTGTAAATGTCAGTTGCATTTTTTTGGCTCTACAATTTCAACATTTCTATGTAGTCGTAGACCTCTCTTCAAAATTTCTAGAAAGAAACATGAAATTCCAAATTTACATTTTGTAGGCGATAAAAGCAAAATGCTATCCAGTACATATTCGTTACAAACTCCCTCGTCCATATAAAACCTGCCGAGATGCCAACCTGGGAAGCAATTCATACAAACCCTGACGAGATGCCAACCTGGGAAGTAATTCAGATAGGAGAAGATGACTGTCGCCAAATACAAAATGTAACTTTTATTCCCCCACAGGAAAGCAAAGTACTGTGGATTTTTCAGGTGGCCAAAATGGGAATAGGGCAGATAAAAAAAAGCAAAACAAAAAACCTTTGTTTTCTTGTTAGTTTCCATTTTTATGTTCTTTTTTATTCTCTCTTATCATTCCCGTCCCTGTAACAAATGTGCAAACGACTTCTCCATACTGCAATGAGAAAGTTGAAAAAATTACTTCTGTAAATTTTTGAAAGAAGCCGTAATAATGGTTAGCCTAACACTCTTGGACAGTAGCATTGAGGTTGTAGCCCAGGTTTATGCTTTAACAGCACTAGGAACTCTGTTATGATCCTCGTTAGTTCTGTGAATCTGGTTAGAATGGCTTCAGGAAAGCTCAACCGTGTAACAGAGAGCACTAGACCTGATAATTTCTCAGTTAAAGCATCCAATCCCAGATTTAATACGCTGCAACCAGGCTGAGTTAGGTGTTGTCCCTAACTTTCTCGAATTATAGCAGCCTCATCAACGACGATACCAGTAGATTCAAATTTACCATCCCCTCAAGGTTTGCCTCCTGAAAGGAGATGGTTCCCAGTTCTCACTTCCCAGTTCTTACTTCCCAGATGCTTACAATGAACTTTTTCTAGGTAAAAAGTTGGAGTTGTACCCCATTTGCAATTGTCCTACTATCTACAATAACTCGCTTTCATGCTTTACAGCCTATAACGATTTTTGAAGTGGCTTCTTCTAGACCCAATAAGCTTGTTTGGACGTGCATTTAGTTTTTGACTTCTAAAAATTTAAAAATTAGAAGGAAGTTTGAGTATTGAATTTTAAAATGACTACTAGAAGTAAAAAAGTTAAACTTTTTATGAAGTAAAATAATATTGTTTCTAATTTCTGCTTCTGACTTAACCTTCGATAGGTCAGAGCCTAGTCTAATTTATAGAGCGAAAGCTCTTTGATCCACCCCTTGGATTACCTGGATTTGCTTTACT
Source organism: Papaver californicum (assembly GCA_023531435.1). Lineage (NCBI taxonomy): Eukaryota > Viridiplantae > Streptophyta > Magnoliopsida > Ranunculales > Papaveraceae > Papaver > Papaver californicum. The sequence goes on from JAJJMC010019015.1 coordinate 296,058, forward strand.
TACATATCATCGAAAGAGCGCCGATCCCTTTCATAAGAGTGTAATAGGAGCAAGTATGCCTAAATGCTCTCATTCATTAGCGAAGAAGGGTTGACACAAATAGGGCTCACTTCTATACAAAGTTTTGATGGACGACAGGCATCCTGAATCCCAAACGATTAAGTTTGACTCGCGGCAACAGTAATTCAGTTATCAGATTGAGAAACTTTTACTACTGGAGAAAGAACCAATATTCATTGATCCACCCCATTGCCCTCCATGGGCAAAACAAACGACTAATAATATCCATTCCTTAAGAAACCAGCTGACGTCTACAATTATAAAATATCCTTTTAACCTAGCAATGGATTTTTGAGAATAAACTTTATGTCCAATCCACCTATAAACGGACTGGATGTTCACCCGCCAAATTACGGGTGGATTGGTCGGTTGGACCATCTATGCTCAACCTACCGGAATCAATCTAGTATGACCATGGGTGCACCTTATTTACAACACGACTCTGCTTGGAGTTTTCATTAGTAACCCCACTGTAGTAGAATCCTTCTAGTGCTCTAATTTTCATTCCTCTGACTTTATTAGCAAGAAACAGAATCCTATTAGGAATAGGAGGATGAATTAAGGATAATCATAACTGGATACTAATTCCAACTCTTTATCTAACTCGGATGTGTTTTATCACTATAAATACTCCCCTTAACACCATCCTCCGATCACATCATCTTTACACGGTTTGAATTTTCTTGTCTTTTCTCTCTAGCTATTATTCCGTAATAATAATCTCCGATCACATCATCTTTAGGAGATGATTATGATGGAGTTTGAGAAAGCATCGGTACTAAGTCCAAAGAGAAATATTTTTGCTGTAAAACCTCTAGTTAAGGATTCGGTAATTGATATCGATAAACAAGACGTAAACAATCCTCTGGCAGTAGTAGAGTACGTCGAAGATATATGTAAATTTTATAAACTGACAGAGAATTCGAGTCAGATTGGTGATTATATGGCCCTGCAAACTGAGATTGATGAGAATATCAGGCTGAGTCTCGTACGCTGTTTGGTTAAGTTTCATCTTCAGTTAGAACTTACTCCAGAAGTTTTGTTTCTTGCGATTCATATCCTTGATCGATACCTTGCCATGAATCTAGTCGCAATAAAGGAATTCCCATTGGTAGGGTTAACTGCTTTGCTTATAGCTGCTAAATATGAAAACGCTTCAACACCGGTACAAAAGTATGTTACTCTGACAGATGGGGTTTACAGCAAAAAAGAGATATTGGGTATGGAGAAATCGATCTTGGGGAAGCTTGGTTGGGGTTTGACCGTTCCTACTACATACCACTTCCTTGTGCGCTTTATCAAGGCTGCTGAAGCTGATAGAGAGATGGAGGACACAATGCTTTGCTTGGCGGTATCAAGTCTGATGCAGTATGCAGTGATAAAGTCGTATCCCCCCTCTATGATAGCAGCATCTTCTGTCTACGCAGCAAATTGCATCCTCGAAAAGACTACTCTTTGGAGTGCAACACTTGAGCATTACACGGGTTTCAGCGAATCTCAAGTTATGGAGTGCTCAAAGCGATTGTTGTAGATGTGAAGATATGAAGTCAGATAAAGATGCTGGCGATCATAAAGATAATGTAATTGTTGTCAAGGTTTTAAGCAGTGTGATTAACTGTAAAAAAACTACGTTGGGCTTGATCCCATTGCACACTACTATGATGGGTACGTAGGAAGCCGTGTCAGTAGTTCTTTAGACACGGTTCAGTTCCAAAAAGTACAAAAAAATATGTTTGTTCTGTAAATTTATACTTTGTTTTTCATAAATTAATGCATGTACTTCTAATTTGTTTATTAGTTATCTACTCTACTCTGAGATATTGCGAATTTACAAATCTTGATATGAATTTGCAAGATTTAATTTACCAGTGATAATTGTATCTTGATTAATGAAGTTATTGTTACAGCCTTATACACTTGTGATACTGAATCAAAACCAAAACCATGACAAGAAGATGTATCCCCCAGTAGGACATAAATAAGGGGGGGTTGACAAGTGATTAACCCCTGTTCGGGTTAAGGACACTTATTGAACCATGAGTATTATAGTAGGTACAACGTAAACCTACTGGCCTCATCAGCAATAACAGTTAGGATTTCTCAGTTGCAGGAAGCTGCAAGATCAGAATTTTGTTTATGGTGCCAGACTGCAAGGCAGCAGTGTGCTCTGGTCCATGCTAGAAATATACTGAGAGTAGTTTACAATCCATGAGGATGATGAATTGATGATGTTAATGACACGAAACAGTTGTGAAAGGCATATATTCACTCAGGATGTGAAATATGGGTTCATGGTCAGGAATGTTAATAAGTTGGAGGTCAAGTCCATAAAGTCCCATGAATAAAAGTGATCAGACTTGCTTTTAGATGTGCTACAATTAGGTCCAAATTTGCCACCTAGCTAGGATCATGAGTTTGTTTTACCTACACACACATTCATGTTGCACTTGCCGTTTTGCATTTCTTACCTAAGGGTTTAGGTGGAACATGTACAACACAAATTAACTTCACTTGTGAGAAACTGGGAGTTTCTCTTCTTATAATTTGGTAATTTGTTGTTGACACTATACCAAATGGTTTGTACTAATTTCAGGTATCTATTGTCAGGAGATACATTCATTAAGATATTGGAGAAAACTAAGATTGTTATGAATGGTGGTCTGAAGCTTTTCATTGTGTTTCTAATGTTGAGTTTAAAATGCAAATTGAGAAAATCAAGAGACCAAGTCTGTGCTATTACTAGAGAAATGGTTGCTTATATATGCTAGGGGTTTAGGCTGTGAGGATGTGGAGTTTAGTGCTGAAGATGCCGGAAGGTTCGTATGTAATCGTTTCCTTTGATCTTACGGAGTTTTAGTTGTAACAATGCCAAGTGTGTGGACTTTTTTTTGTATCCATGTTTATGAATTTTCTGCAACTGCAAATGTAGAAACTTCAATGCTACAGTATAGTCAGATTTGTATTAGAGTATGGTTGTTCATGTTGGACAAATGGGAACAACAGGTTATACTGCAAGACATTGGCAGCTTACTACACCTGATCATTTCACTGTTAAATCATCATACTCGTGCAGCAATCACCATTCTCGTCTGTAAATTTTTCCGACAAGATGATATTGCAGCACAAAGGTCCTCCAGAAATATGCCCCCCTTTTCCCCATTAATTACTAATAGCAACATCAAACCATCGTACCTACAGAGTGACAAAACGTTCTTTTTATCCGCTGCATCCCCTTGGGTAAAGAACTCCACCTCCTCGTCGCTAACCTTTAATTGATAAGTCACCACTAGTCCATAGCTTTTGATACATTCATGACAAGATTCCGCAGAAGGCCAAAGATACATTAGGATAGTAAGAAAGTAAAGCACCTGCAGCCTCCCTAGCAGCCATGTGAGCGGAAGGACAGGGTCAGTGATAAAGCTAATAGGACCGTAGTGAAAGATTTTAGCTTGTTTGATCAAACCCATGCTAAGATCAGATTCTTTCAGCAATTTGTCAGCGCTAGGAGTCTCTTTGCCTCATTTAACCGGCCTTAAATGCATAGTCCATTGATCAAAGAAGTGTAAACAACTACATTGGGTACAACATTCAAATCTCTAACCATTTCAGAGAAGAGAGTTAAAGCTTCATCAATTAATCCTCCGTTGCAGAGTGTATTTATAATCATGAAATACGAAACAACATCTTGTCTGCAGTTCCATTTCAGCATATTGTTTTTCAGCCAAGAGCACGACCCACTTGACCAGTTCTACATAGCCCATGTAACTGCAGTAGGTTGATTACATGTCTCAGTTATTTTAGCAAACACTTGGGATGCAAAACCAATCTTATCTTGTAGACACACACAACCCTTTAATCAGTGTATTAAAAGTGATTGTATCAGGATTATAACCTCTCTTAATTTTACCAGATTTACACTCATCCTCACAAAACGCACAAGTTGTGATATCCTAGAATTATTATTAACCCCTGAACCAAAAAAGAATTGACACATAATAAAGTGATCTAATTAAGATATCATAATTATAGCTCATAAAACCAAATTGATAGACATTATTCTCTCTAATTAAACGAAATTGTATGGAAAAACTGAATGCTAAAAAGAAGTATAAAGAAAGAGGCTAGTAGTAGATAAACATAAGTGAATTCATATCATCTAGTGAGAATCCGAGATGAGCTTCTGTGCAGCAGCAATGTCTGGGAGTGCTGGAATGGCTCCTTTCCGAGTTGTACAGATTGCACCGCAAGCGTTATATCACAGGGGTGCACCAAATGGATCAACACATGGGTAATTCACCCTTGTGCACCACCTTAGCTAGCACTTTTAGCTAAGTGGCTAGCCTCATTCTAGAATCTTCTACCATTTGTCCTTTT
>JAJJMC010019015.1:300501-324154 GCA_023531435.1 Papaver californicum
GCTAAGTGGCTAGCCTCATTCTAGAATCTTCTACCATTTGTCCTTTTCTTAGAACATTCTAGAATAGTGTAGATATTTGTGGATAAGATTGGAATAATCTAGAAGTAGATCCTAGCCATACATTTGTATAGATCTTCGATAAGTTTCTAGAACATTCCTGGCTCCCAACTAGTATAAATAGGGATGCCATTCTCATTTGTAATCATCCAACAATCCAATTATTCAAGTAAGAGAGTAATACAAACTTAATTCTCTCATTCAATCATTCTCTCTTGTTCTTGAGTGTTCTTGAGCGTTCTTGAGTTTCTTGTGAGTTTTGATCTTGAGTAGTTACACAAAGTTGGTTAAACTTTGTTTGGGAGGCTGACTTTCCTAGTAACGGAATTCTAGTCAAGTGCCGCACGGAGTAAAGTCGAGGCGAAGGACCGACCCCGTGACAGTTAGCCATCGTAAGAGCTTCTCTCAATTTGTTTTCGTCCTCCAGAATCGAAGAATCTTTGGCAGCAGAACAAAGGAATGAACCAACAAAAGCATCACCAGCTCCTGTAGTATCCACCGCCTTCACCGAGAACCCTTTCACAGCTCCTCTGAAGTTCTTGGTGAAGTATCTGCACCCCTTCTCCCCATCAGTTACTAACAGCAACTTCAAACCATCATACCAGAGTGACAAAACGTTCTTCTCATCAGCTGCATCCCCTTGGGTTAAGAACTCTACCTCCTCGTCGCTGACCTTGATAAGTGATAACATCAGCGCTACTCCAGATGCTCTTGATACCTTCACGACAAGCTTCAGCAGAAGGCCAAAGAGGCAACCTTACATTAGGATCGTAAGAAAGTAAAGCACCAGCCTCCCTAGCAGCTTTCATGGCAGTCATGTGAGCTGAACGACAAGGCTCAGTGATCAAGCTGATAGAACCATAGTGAAAGATTTTAGCTTGTTTAATCAAATCCATGTTAAGATCAGATTCTTTGAGCATCATGTCAGCGCTGGGGTTTCTGTAAAACATAAACTCCCTCTCACCATCTTTCTTCAATGTTACAAAAGCAAGTGCTGTTCTTGCATCCTTATCAAAGCAAACACCTTGGCTGTTTACTCCGTTCTCTTTCAATACATTAACCAACATGTGTCCAAATTCATCTTCTCCAAACTTGCCGATGAAAGCAGAAGAACCACCGAGCTTAGTAACGGCACAAGCGACATTGGCAGGAGCACCACCAAGAGCCTTGAAAAAACCAGCTGATTCAGCTAGTGATACACCAGATACGTTTGGCACGAAATCAATTAACATCTTACCGAAACTCACAATCTCTGATGATGATGATTTCGACATGTTTTCTAACTAAAGAGAATTTGATCTGAGATTATTATTATAGAATAATAGCTAGAGAGAAAAGACAAGAATATTCAAAGCGTGTAAAGATGATGCGATCGGAGGATGGTGTTAAAGGGAGTATTTATAGTGATAAAACACATCCGAATTAGAATTAGTATCCAGTTATGATTATCCTTAATTCATCCTCCTATTCCTAATAGGATTAACATCTGTTGATCCAATTGTTCAATGGTTTCTTGAGGAATATTGGATATCCTTAATTCATCCTCCTATTCCTAATAGGATTAACATCTGTTGATCCAATTGTTCAATGGTTTCTTGAGGAATATTGGAAATTAGAGAATTACTAAATGGGCTTCGACTTTGCTGGGCTTTACTTATAAAGTCTGGGTTACTATCTCAACAAAAACCCCATACCAAAGGAAGTATATAAGAATAAACTTGATTTCAAGTATTAAACTAATCCTAAACTAAACTAACCTTGTTAATTAGATTGAATGAGAACTGAGTAAGTTATTATGAACTCATAAGTCATACCATATAAACAAATTTGAAGGTCTCTCACGGCCTAGGTATGCATTAGCAAACTCACTCACTTCTTTTTATTATGATCTTATTTCATCATCATTCTTTTTCTTCTTATTCGTTTTTCTCAGATATCATATTTTAGATCTTGAGTTAATAATAAAAATGGGAGAATATCACGATGCATTGACGACTCCGCTAGTAATCAACGTCGAGGAGGAGCATATAATCCCTATTAACACAAAGCAGACGGATGAAGAATCACTAGTATTGAATGATGATAATCAAGGAACTTCTACCTTCTTTAAGACTTGTTTCAATGGCATCAATGCTTTATCCGGTGAGTATCATCTTTCAATTATGTGATTTGATTTGATTTGATTTGATTTTGTTTTTGTTTTTGATTTGATTGACCTAGCAAACTCCATTAGGATTTTGGTTAGTACAAGGAGGTAATGCTGCACCATGGACTCACTTTTCTTAGGCCTGGCCGGCTCAGATATGTATAAATAGGTAGGTACATATACACGCTACTAGGTGCCGGTGTTGTACTCTGGCAAGTGGCACCTAACTACTACTGTAACGTTTGGATGTACCAAATTCAATTTGTTTTTTGAAATGCTGTAATGAAGTTAACAATAGTCCATGTGTAATGTATTGCTTTCAGGAGTAGGGATACTATCAGTACCATATGCGCTAGCATCAGGAGGATGGTTAACTTTGATACTTCTTTTTGTCGTTGCGGCAGCAACATTCTACACGGGATTACTAATGCGAAGATGTATGGATGTAAGTTCAAAGATAAGAAGGTATCGCTTTTGGGAAGAAAGGAAGAATGATAGTATCTAGTTTCATGTACTTGGAACTCTTTGTGGTTGCAACAGGATTTTTGATACTAGAAGGTGATAACTTAAGTAACCTGTTTCCAAATATGAGTTTCACATTAGGTGGTGTTAGAGTATACTGGGAACAGGGATTCTTTATGCTCGTAGCAGTTATATGATTCTCCCATCTATGTGGTTGACAGACTTGAGAAAAATTTCTTACATATCTGCAACCGGGGTTTTAGCTTCTCTTCTCATTATTCTTTCTGTCTTTTGGGTTGGTGCTGAAGATACTGGTTTTCGTGCAAAGGAAAGTTTTTCAATTTGAACGGAATTCCCACTGGTGTTAGTTTATATACCTTCTGCTTCTGTGCTCATCCGGGTTTTCCAACATTATATACTTCAATGAAAGATAAAAGACAATTCTCTAAGGTATGACATGACGATAAGACTGTTTATAGTAGAAGTTACTGCATGCGCGCTTAGGTGTCTTTGCTTTGTTCTATGTACAATTAGCTACGCTACAATGGCTGTTATGGGTTATCTAATGTTTGGCGAATATACAAAATCTCAAGTTACACTGAACCTACCAATTGACAAACTCAGTTCAAAGATAGCAATCTACACAACATTGGTCACTCCCATTGCAAAATACGCATTAATGGCAACACCAATTGTAAATGCCATTGAAAGCTCTTCGGGGTTCAACTACAACAACAAGACTTATTAGGGTTAAACATCGACACGTAAAGAGGGCCTCTTTTAGATATACACCATGGTATTACGATGAATGCTAGTGCTGATGCAAAAGCTGCCTGAAATTTTAATCAACCAATTCAGTTGCAATAACCAATGATGAGTTTAGTATATATCGATAATTATGAAAAATGATTAATGGACTTACACTGTACAAACAAGCAACGATTCCTATATTGCACGGATGTAGGATACGGTTATGACACGATATAAATACAGAGACACGTCGAATCTCAAAAAACGGATTATATATATATATATAGTATACATATCATTATAATAAAATTTCATAATACTTTACCCAATAAAATAATTATTTTTATTTTTAAATACTTAATTTCTAATCAAATTTTGACAATCCCTATAGCCTCTTACCGATCGTCTCCATTCTACGCAACCATAATAATTTATAAATTTATTCTCCAGTACTGCGCCAGCTAGTGACACATAAAAGGGAAAAAAGAAAAGAAAAAAAAAAAACATAAGGGTTGCGCAAATAAAGCAATGTGCCGGAATGGTATAGCCATTATGAAAGTAATTGCTTGCGTCAAATTAAGCAACGCGCAGGCGATGGCTGGCGTCGAGTTTTTGGACCTGCGAAATAGAAGCACTGATGCAATGTTCCCCTGCTCATCATCCAAACGCAACTTTCAGTTTAGTTGAATAATCTTAACTACGCAAAACAAATAGAGAATAGGAAATGTTTGAAAAATTATATACGCAGCTCACCCGAACAAGGAACACAAGAAGAGCTGGAAGGCAGTATGTTTTGGTAACTTCGGCAACAATAACAACATTTCCGTCAATGTTATCAGAACCGGTCCGGACCAAGTTTCCAGTCCGGTTCTGGAAAAACTGAGTAATACACTGAAAACATTTTCTTTCTGAATCAGCAGCCCCCATCATTTCAACCTAACAGTACTCCAAACCTCTATAGAAACGAACACTTGATGCAATATACAAATATCAAAAACTCAAAACCTTGCCATAAAAAGATTTGACAGCAAATGTGTGGGGTGACAGGGTGAGAATTTCATATTTGCTATCCGAAGAAAAATATAAATTCAACTAATTTCCTAGTGTAGGTTCTTGTGGTGGTTCCACTTTCCATGGAGGCATAGATCAAATGAATGTTCTTTGCATTACATATCAAAATGTAAAACATGATGATACACGCATAATCTTAATGTTATTACATCTCCGTTAAATGGTACACGCGATTTAGCTGTGAAAAATAAAATAAGCACAACAACATCAGAGATTTCACTATGCAACTAAAAAAGGGATTCTTTGTTGATAAAACACGCACAAATTTAATGAAATCTTTGGCAAAAACAGAAAGCAGTGCGAAAACGAGTCGAAAAAGAGGGCAAAAAAATCAAAATATATGACCTAGCAACATTCATACTCATGAAAAAAAAAAATCTATATCGAAGGAAAAACAATGTTGAATGAACAAATCGAAGCTAATTAGTTTACCTTTCAAAGAAAAATGCAAAAGGAGCAAGGATGACAGTAGAAAAGATTTGTCGATAGGCGACCACGACATTGGGGTGCATGCCAGTATCAAGAGCAAGCTTGCCTAATATGTTATAACCCGCAGAAACAAATTGAAGCAAAATCATTGCTAATACAGGCAATATATCTCTTGAATCCATTTGATCAGATTGTTTGAGAAGAAACGGATAATTTAGATGAATGAAAGACTTATTAGGGTGCGAGTGAGGAGAAGGGAAATGAGTTGAGAGTAGGGCTGCACATCGGGTGGGTCGGGTCGGGTTTGACCTCACCCGCACCTGACCCGTCGATAGGCGGGTTAATTTTTTTTCATCCGCACCCGACCCGCCTGGTTTTCGGGTCAGGTCGAGTCGGCCGGGTGCGGGTCACCCGTCCAGAAAATTATGCAAATTTTTTTCATGGACTTGGGCTGTTTTTTTGATCCTCACGCGCGCCACCTGATAAACCATTTTAACCAACAATCTAAGTTCCACAAAATGTTTGCAGCCTAGCAAAAGGTCCCATAACTGTTCTTCAAACTCAAGCCAGCTTTCAATAAGACTAGATAGTGAAGTATTCAGCATTTGTTCTGATGTTAGCCCAAGAGAGGAAGCAACCTTGCTTTATTACAGTGCAATACCAAAAGCTTAAGACCCTCAACTTGGGTCATTACAGAAACAACAATGAGGATCACTTTGTTGTATGAACTTACGTACTGTCTACTTGTACCCAAGTCCCATTATGAACCAAGCGCCAAATAAAGCCGGGTACTCTCGGGGCTATGCATTCAACCTGCCAAAGCTTTTTCCAAGGGAAATGATTCCTGGAGCAAGAAGAAGACTGACCACGATCATCCTCCAGTAATTTCTGAAAGAGTTCGAGCTGAGTTCTCCAGTAGATGTGTACTTCCACACTAGTTTGTCCCTTGCTCCCTGCATGGGGATGTGTATGGCCTGATTAACATGACTCTAGTATCATAAAATAGAGTTTTGATCACACCTAAGCTCCAACCACTACAGAACATTAGCTCCTTAACTGATGCCACTTGAGCTTGGTGCAGGTTGTCTGGTTCAGGCCTAAAAGAACTGATAGCAGGTGTCACGGGTCTTGCCAAATGTTAACGTCTTTTCCATCACATATGGACCAAATACATCCTTTCTATAAGTCATTCCTAATTGACAGAAGTTCTTGCTGAGAATAATTGTAATCTGTTTTCTGTAAGTAATAATAAGTAATAAAGTTCATTTCCTTTCTCATAAGAATTGCATTCTGTTACCAGTCACATTATACTAACACAATCAGTGACATCACTTGAACATATCTAAGGAGAAACAACTTTCTAATCAAACAGGATAAAGAATAGAAATGAAGAAAAGTGCATCCGGGAGGAACAAGGAAAAAATGAATAACCATTAACAAATTAACCAACTGAAAATATAAATCCCTCGTGGAATAAGCAGAAATAACAAACTGCACAAGAAAGGAACATTTGTCTAAATGTTGATTCTAAATGCTTGTAGATTCTAAATCATGCTTGTAGATCTAAATGCTAATGCTTAGAACATCCGTCTTAGGTAGAGCTAGAGAAGATCTTTATAATAACACTTACCTAGAGGCTACCAGAGGTGCAACTAATTGCATCCAATGGAGAAGTTTATAGCTTACATAATATTTACAAGGGAATTCTTAGGGAGAAATGTTGATTGTCTAAGCCACTTATAATATTATTATTTGTAGTTGGATATAAACTGTACATACAATGTAATGAGTTAAGAAGGAAGAAGGATCTGGCACAATAAAACAAATGTTGGTTCATTATCGAAATGCTTGGTTGCATTTGTGAAGGTCAACCAAATGAGAGGTGTTATCTAACAATAATAAATAGTTGGTTCGGTATCGAAATGCTTGGCTGCGTTTGTGTAGGTCAACCAAATGAGAGGAGTTATCTGAAGATTCAATTTAATGTGAGAGAACTTACCTAAAAGTATTAAGAAATTGATGTTCAAGCTATTAAGCAAAACTTAAAGAACCGATGCAGTGTTTGTTGGTTTAAGGCAGTTATTTATCTGACAGCATAGTATCTGGTTAATCAGCTTACCTGGATCAACATGTATCGTCTCAAAGGGGATTCCTGCAGGAACAAGTGATTCGTTGTAGCGAAATGGACCTAATCCATTAAAGAGGATACCATCAGGTGCTCCAAGGTTGATCCCATTTTCAAGGTCTTCCCTAAGTTGCTGTTTTGTCACATACAATAAGCCATAAGGAAAGTAATCTAGATTACGGCACACTCAAACATACACACAAGGGAAAGAATAACATACACCTTATGACTTTTGGTATACCAATCGCTGATAAAGATGGTTAAATCTCCATCCGGTGATGCAAATGGAACTGGAATCACCTCTCTGTTGTTTATAATGATTCCTCCATAACCACCTGAAGCTTTTTGGAAATATAAGGAAGGGAAATAGAAGAAGCTTCCTATCTGATCTTTAACTTGAAAAGAATAAGTCCAGTTCCAACCAGCAGGAATAGGACAGTTTGTCCCTGAAACTCCATCTTGCCAAGAGTTTCTCCTTTGATGTATTCCATCCCTACAACACCAAAAACAATGCCAATGAAAGGGGCGTAAATGTGGGCATAAAGTTGTGTTTTTGATACTACTATACACATACATACCAGGTGAGAAGGAGTGGTTCATCCAAGTGATTCTTGACATTGACTACAACATTCCAGTTTGTGGTAGCATGGAGAAGTGGTCCAGGAAATTGCCCATTAATTCCAATCACCTGATAATTCATCAAATGGAGTTAGTATAGACTGCAAAAATTATAGACTGTAAAAATTCATACTTTACTCAACACACCCAGAGATTGTTTTTAGGAAAAAAAAAAGGAAGTGGGAAACAAAACAAAAACTTACATCTCAATATGCACTAAAACTTATCTAAAAACCATAATTAAAAAAACAGCAGCTGGGTATGAGCTTCACAGATTCAGAATCACTAAAAACTAATGAAACCCATAATCAATTGCTACTTAATCATGTAATGAACTAATGATACAAACATTAATTTCAATTAGGCAATTTTTTTTTTTAAAAAAACAATACCTGTACCTGATAGAGATTCAACAGAAGAAACAAGGTGGTGGTGATGATTCTTGGGTTCACGGTGGTGGTGGTGGTGGTGTGCTCTGTAACAAGGTGGTGGTGAATACCTAACATAAGAAATGAAGAATAGAAAACAAAGAAGAAGAGAAATGAAGAATAGAGACACATAGTCGATGTTATGACTATGAGTGAGATGGCGGGTGGGCGGGGCGGGGCGGGTCGGGTGAGAGGAGTTATCACCCGTACCCAACCCGTTCATAAGCGGGTATAAAAAAAATCACCCGTACCCGACCCGTTCATCGACGGATCGGGTAATTTTGGGCGGGTGCGAATCGGGTTGGCGGGTTGGGTCGGATTTGTGCAGCCCTAGTTGAGAGTGTACTTATGTGGGACTGAAATACATATGCATACCACTAAAATATTAAAAGCCTATCAAATCTCCCTAAACTCAAGGGATCACAAAAGAAAAGGATATTCAATTTTTATTCGACTTTTGAGGGAGTAGAAGAGGAAAGGCTAGAATTGAAAATTAGATTATTTATTTTTTGGATACTTGACATGGGCCTAGACCTGTTTCCTGACAGATCTAAAGCCACTGAACCTGCCCCTGAGGCATGAGCAGATCATATTTGCACAACATGTTCACTGATTCCCATCTTTGAGACTCTATCAATAGGGGAGGGGGTTAACACCACAATTAACACATAATGCGCATTTTTGTGCCCCTTTTGTTTTCACAAATCTTGGATTTTTCATTTGGAACATCATAGCTAGCTACACGGACGAACCCAAAAGGGATGAATTTTTTTTTCAGGCCCGGGCTAACAGCTTTGGTCAAGCCCAATAATTTCATATTTTTTGAACGATTTTTTGGGGATCAATCCATTTTTTAGGGGACCCTTATCTACTTAGACCATATGTTCTATAAAGCTAAGGAATGTCCTAATAGAATGAAATAACTAAATTACCTTTTATTAAACTAATATTAATCTAAGCTAAACCCTAACCCTAATAATACATAAACCTAAATCAAAATCTAAACTAATTTCATTACCTAAATAAGAACTTCCCATCTCTTTTTTTTCCTCTTCTTCTCATCTCTAACCTAATTTAGTAATCACACTAAAAACTTGTTTAAATGGCTAAACCGAACCCTGGTATTGCCAAGATTGCTAAAGAACTGATTGATGAAGTGGTTCAAGAACTTGTACCACAAAATGAAGAAAAACCGGTTGTTGAAGGTGGAGGCAAAATCGAGACCCAAAAGAAAGAATCAAAGGCTGAATCTTCTGGTTCTAATGTTAGAAGGTAATACCCGACAAATCCATTCATTTCTATGCATTTTTTAGTGTTATTTCGACTCAAAATCATGAAAATTAGTGTTCAATAGGTAGTGCCAGAGAAAAGTTCGGTTAGGATTACCAACCGAACTTTCTGGTAGGAAGAAAACAAGAACAGTTTGGTTGAGAATTATATTTAGGGGGTAGCCGAACTATTGTTTTGACTTTGATTTTTCAACCGAACTTAGTAGTTCGGTTAGATCGATAATAGATTTTACTAACAGAACTTTTTTATCCCAAATTGGGATTAAAATGTTCGGTCAGAGATAATTTTGTCCATTTGCCGAACATTACTCAGTTGTTGGTAACTGTAGTGTCAATCCTAGCCGAAATTTCTTATTGTTGGCCGAACTTTTTATTTGGTTAATTCGAAATATATACCATTCATAGCCGAACATTTTTACATTGGTTTATCCATATTAGGCTCCGAAAGAAGGTAAAGGCAATGGAAAAGGAAAAGGCTGCGATGGATGAAATGGATGAAGTATTTTCTCTGGATCGAAAGGCTGAAATTCTTTCTCGTCCTCTTTTCAATTTACCAAAAGGAGTTTCTGATGTACAAATATATCAAATAATGCTGGATGATCCAGATTTTTCACAAATGATGAACGATCCTAATTCTTGGTGGAACAGTGCTGACAATCCCATCAACTACGTTGAAGTTCCATCTTCGGATGAAGGATCCGAGGCAGAAATGATTCAGATGATGAAGGCTGATCCAGATTTTAATGCGAGACTCTTTTTTAGGGAAAAAGACTTCTCCTTCAAGCGATACTACAACAAAGATGGGGAGTACATTGGTCCATTTGAGGAAGATGAAGCCGTTGATGAGCCTAAGGAGAAGGAGAAGAAGAAGAAGAAGAAGAAGAAGAAGCGAGTAAAATTTTCTGAGACTAGGACCAAGTCGAGAGTAACAAGGAGTGGAAGAATTTCATGAGATCAATGTGATTGATCACTTTGCAAATCTATGCTGTGTTTTCTTTCGTTTTTCTCGAATGTTTTAAGTTATTTTGAACACGTTTTATGCATAATATGTAGTAATTTATGAACATGGTACGTTATTGTGTTGTTGGGTTGTTTTATTTTATGTTCAAACAATATGGTTTAAGTGAATATTTGGTTAGCATGGTTTAAATTTTATGAAGCTAGATGTTAAGTGAATATTTGGTTAACATATTTTAAAAAAGAAATGTTAGCCGAAATTTTATTTTTTATTTAAATTATAGAGTTCGTCTAGTGTTAGCAAATTTCGATATAGCCTAACAATCACTCCGGTTAAGAAACACTATTTTCGGTTGGCATGGTTTAAATTTTGGTAAAAACAGAGAAATGTTCGATTCCTAAGGGGAATAGAATTATCTGCCAAACTTCTGAAACCAAAAACCGTGGTGAAATCATAAATGTTCGGCTAGTCATATCATTTTTTTATCTAGCCGAACTTATAGGTTAGAGAGATGTTATCTCGTTTTTTAAAAAAATAGATCCATTGGGGCCTCTTTCTATATAAATATTGCACTCTCTAACTCATTTTTCACAAACTTTTCTCGTCTTAACTTCAATCTTTTGACACCAATTCTCTCTCTTCCTCCAATTTTTAGCATTTCTAGTCACAAACGGAACCATACACTATTGAGGTCGATGTAATGCTTGTTAAAGCTTTCATTCCGTCTTACCGTGAAAGTCATCATGAACGTTGTTCGATGTTTTGGAAGAGAGTGAAAGAATTTCATTTCGAATTAGATGAAAATCCTAAAAACCGTAAATGGTTAGAATTAGCCGAAAGATTTGAAATGGTATAATATACGTTGCGAGAATACATTAGAATACTCCGTTGGGTAAAGCGATATCATCGTAGAGCTACCCCTGAAGAGAAATTAAGTATTTAAACTAACTTGTCAATTCTTGTGAATGGAGTATTATTGATTTTTAATACTAACTTGTCAATTCTTTAATTTTTAGAGTGCTAGAGTTCAATCTCTTTTGGGAATACGTCATATTGGAACAACAATTCAAGCACGAGCTATGTTATACGTATTTGAAGACATATGCCCCGAGATTTCTTATACAACTAGTACGTGAATGGAGGTAAAGATAGCCAAACTTTAATGGTTTCAGCCGAATATTTTTAGTTTCTGCGCTTTTCGAAAAATATAGCCGTTAGGAACAAATACTTTATATATACCCATCTACTAGTTCACGTTTAAAATCACATCTTTACTTAAAAATGACAGTCACTAATGCTAGCTTTACTCTAGATGAAGATTTATCTCATTGCACAAACTATGTGCTTTTTTATCCAAAGAAGGGTGAAAAACGACGTCAAAATGGTTTAGTTAGTATGATTTATTGGGGTAGAATTCTTGAAACCTTCTGCACTGAAACAGGTAATCCTAATAACATGGATTGTCCGGCATTGTTTTGTAGATTTCAAACTATAAGAAAACAAGTCGAAGAGTTTATAGCTTTAATTCGGGTTGTCAATCGATATCGACTTAGGGGTGAAACCAATGCTGATGTTGTAGTGCGATCTCGAGAGGAATGGAGAAGATAGAAAGGAAAGAATTTCGAATACGAAGCTCATTATGACATCCTTCGACGGTTTCTCGTAACACGTATGAGGTGTTGAAGATGCTAAAAATGTAATCGATTTTTATATTTGTAATTGTGTGTTACTAAAAATATTGGTTTGTAGGTTTCTCATTGTGTGTTATTAGAAATATTGGTTTCTAGCATTGTAATTCAATGTTAGTAGCATATTTAACAAAAAAAAAAATTAAAACTCTTGTGTAATGTTCAGCTAGGTGTAAACAGTTCGGTTAAGAATTGCATACTCCATAGTAATGTTCGACTAAGGGTTTCAAATCAAACCTAGCCGAACTTTCTGATACCAATAATCCCTGGTGAAATCATAAATCTTTGGCTTCCTGCAATAAATAATTCCTAGCCGAACTTCTGACACCAAAAAACCCTGGTAAATTGTGTACAGTTCTGCTACCTGCAATATTCTCTTTATAACCAAACTTCTGACAAAAACTGAGCTTGGATTTTTTAAAATTCGGCCAGAGTTTAAATTAATGTTACTAGCCGAAAATAACTCTGGACTCTGCAATTCCTAACCGAACTTCTTCTCTATAGCCGAACATTTACTGTCACTGCAAGCCGAACCTTTTACCGAAAGATAACACAATTTCAACAAAAAATATTATTTCATTCAAAATATATGATCTTCAAAGCGCATTTAGTTTAATTGCATGTCTCATTCAGTCAATTACAATTGGTTGGGATTTATCTTTTTCCTGAGACATTTTCAAAGCTATACACATATCCATAATTGTCTCATACAAATTATACCAACTCTTCATGTTTTCGGTATTAAATCCTTCCCAATAGGAAGTTAGGCACAACGTAGGAATTGGACATTCGGGTTTTAACGGAGACCGATAAAGTGGTTGCCTCCAACCAATGCAATGAACAATCTTCGATGCAGTTGGACACCTTTCTTTGATTTTGGGGTGAATGTAGCAGTATAACCTATTGAGAAATAATGAACCACACAATTGAATGCGTCGGCGAGCAAGTGCATACAAATCGGCTTAGTCATCCAATGATCCCGTGTAATAGGATTGCCCCATATAAACGACTTCGATAATTTATAAACTCAAAGTTCACCCCACCATCCAACCCTCCCATCGTTGTCTAATAAAATGTGGGTTTCTCCCGTAGTTTCGTCAACAACTTTTTCCTTACATAATCACAACCATTGTATTCCTTTGCACGGTATTGAAACGGCCCTAGTTTTCCAAACGCAACGTGAAAACCACAATTTCCATCGACGGGGACCTCGTCAGTGGATATGACGCACTCATGAATGATTTGAGGTAGTTCTTCCAAGTACGCCATATCAACATATGTTCGCTTTAGATTCACGTCTCCAATAGGTGGTTCGCTTGATGGCGATGGAAACATCAGACCTCTTTTCTTCATATCACATTCACTTGGTTCGGATTTTTCCTCACTACTCCGACCTCATTTGTTTGATTCTTCAATGTACATTGCTGCAGTGTACTCGTGACCTGAACGATCTCTATGATTAGCATGTATGTCACCATGCTTCTTAGCCAAAATCTTGGCATACTTCCTCTCTTCTTTACTTGTTTCTTTGGTGTTTATCCTACCTTTGGGCTTGCACTTTTCCTGTTCGTAAACATTCTCCATAATGTGTAGATAAATGATCGTCATCAGGTCATCCCAAAATATTTTTCGTTGGATTTTGTTCATCTTGCGGTACATCTCGAGTACGGTTCTTCCACATTCGGTATCCGCAAACTCTTCTCTGGGATCTTCCGTAGGAGGGTTGAAAGTTAATTTTTTCCAAAATGGATCAATGTCGTCTAAAGGAATGACATCATGTTCATAGTTCACTATAATATGGCGACAAGGTAATCCCATCGACTTCTTCATGTTACAAACACACACCTCGTCCCGCTTGATGTCCCAATCCTCAATCAACTTCACTTCTACCATCAACTTCTTAATACACGCATGAGACACGTTATAATGGATTCCCTTGAGCAAGGGAAGATCATCCCATTTCTTAGTCTTGAAGATAAGGCTCTTTTGGAACTTCTCTTTGATTCTATCCATGTCACGAGTGAAGTAATTTTCCATAGCATCAAACACCGACACAAAATTATCAACACGTCCAAAAAAATTCTTCTTCAACCGGTGGTGAGACGACTCTGCCAAACTCGTCGCTTGATTGCCCAAGTGTTTGTGTTGGTTGGTAAAGGCATAAACAAACCTCTCTTTGTACGGTTCCAACTATTTTCTTAACAAATACGGTATCATATCCGGGTACTCGGGGCTAGTCCAATGCCCGATGAACGTCGTAAGATTTAGATTGTAATCATCCTCGGTAAGAAACCAAGTCAATGAGTCCCATTCATTGGAGAAACAAGCCCATTTGGCTTCATTTAATTCATATTGTTTATCAAATTCCTCTTTCTCATTGGCTTGTTCATCTTCCGGTAGCTTCTTTATCTCATCATAACCTCTCTTCTTTGGTGAAGATTATGTGCTAACAGGAAGACTATCTTTATTGCATTCATTAATGCAACTTCGTTATCGGTGACTATAACTCCAGGAATATCATCACCTCGGAAGATTGACCTCACTTGTTGCAGCGCCCAAGTGTAACTAGGCTCCTTCTCATCCTTCAAGAAACAAAAACCATGCTAAACGGTAAAATCATCGACGTGCGCCCAACAACATTCAACAATGGTATCTCGTACTTATTAGTTTTGTAAGTGCAATCCATTATAAGAACTTGGTAAAAGTATTGCGTCAACTGAACAAACATCGGATGCTCAATAAAGAGATGTGTTATTTCTCCATCCGGACCTACTTGTTTTTGAACATCGTAGTTTTTCTGTTGTACCATATAAAACAATAGTTGCATTACCTTCCTATCTCTCCATTCCTTCTTTTTCAACGTCTCGTTTGCATTGTAAATGGTGGACAAAGAGGAGAGGTTATCCTTATTATCTTGTTTAATGGTACGAAACATAGTAATCGGTGGAATACAAATTTTCCTCATCTTAGCTAGTTTCTCCATTTCAAGAGAGGAGAGCCTTGCGGCGACTAAATGTCCTTCAAGATGTTCAGGACGTTTGTGGTTATGTCTACCTTCAACAACTTTGAATATAACACATTTCCTGAATTCTTTGTTGGAATTAAACACAAGCTTGAACGGGCAATTGGTTTTATTTGAGATAGTTACATTCTTCCTCCTGGTCTTTCCTATATACACATAACCCTTTTTTTTGTGGCTTTCGGGCTAACGACTTCTCTCAAAAATCATTTCAAAGCAGGTTTTGCTAGATTTTCCATTCAAGACCAATACACACATATCCCGTTTTGCATGTTCTCTAGCCCAATTTTTTGCTTCATCGGGATTATCCCATTCTACATTAAGCAAAACACAAAGTTACAAAACTTGACAATTTTCATTGAAACATTTAAGTACACATAAATTGGTAACCTACCAAGTCATTCGCATAATGATGTGATATATCGTCGTACATAATATCAATAGGAGTAGGTTGATCATCCATAGGTACATGCTCCAATTGGACCTACAAAATATTTGACAATATTAGTTACAACAAAAAAATACTACAAAGTTCGGCAGCATATATATGCATATCTAACCGAACACATAAGTTCGACAACGTCGATAAATTATATATGAACCAAACACTTTTGTTCGGCTAGTCCCTTTACTACCATATACTACCGAACCATTTACTTAAAAGTTCCCGCTACTTCTGTAACTAAAAGTTCGGCTAAGACAATGTTTGGCTTGAATTAGCCGAACATAACTTTGTTTCATCTCGAACTAGCCGAACATTAGGTGTTCTTCAATTAGGTAGCCGAACTTAGTCCAAGCCTCCATTAACACAGAGTTCGGTTACCTGTGTTCTTCAATATTCTAGCCGAACGTATATCAAGCTAGCCGAATCTAAGCTATAAAATTTGATTTTTTTCATCAAATTTAAGCCAACCCAAGCAACAAAAACACATTAACAAGTATACCTGATCATTAGAAACATTATAATCTTCATATTCTTTGTTGTGATCCTCGTTTATCTCGTAAAAACCCTCATTTTGAGATTGAGATTGAGTTTGGGTAATAAAACATTCACCATCTAACAAATCATCCATCTCCGGATCGTTGTGAAGATTAACGAATAGTTTGTTTACTCTACGATTTGAAGGTTCTCATTCCTCTGAGCTTGCACTAGAATCACTCATTTTGAATTTAAAAATCACAAAATCTAGGTTTCAAGATTTTTTTTCCAAAACTCTTATTCTCCTTCATCTTCTCTCTCTTTCTATAATTCTCATTCTCTAACACAAATATTTTATCTCATCTAATACTAACAATTAACTAATTTAACTAACATTAGTTATTAACTCTAATTAAATAAGGGTATTTTGACCATATCTAAAATTATATGATAGGGAGGGCCAGCAAATACTTCCTAAATCGTTCTATTTTTCTTAGGCTTGTGGGTCTAGAGAGCTAACCTGGGCTAAAGCCGATGGCTAGCTAGAAAATAAAAACTCATTTGATTAAATCTCGTTTTGGTAAATCAAAGATTGATAATCTAGATTTTAGTTAGAAATTGATGAAGTATTTTGTTAGAGTCTTATTAACTTGTATACCCGTATACACCTTCACTGGAACTCGTGACAAAGTGAGAGAAAGAGAAATCTGGATGGTTGAGATGAGATTGTATACAAAAAATTATCGGAAACGTTAACATATGCACTCATGCATAGGTTAATATGCCATTAAATGTTTTTGGTATATTAAATTCCTCATTGAAAATATAGTCGTACTGATCTAAAACAATTAATGAATAAATAAGATTTTATATATAACCCATAAGTCTAGTTAATGTTTAGGTTTCTGATATGTTTTAGAAATAGTGGTAAAAGATTCGATACTCAGACTTGTGAAAATTTGATTTTTAAACCTAATTTTTAGTACTAAAAATAAAGAAGACTAAAGTAAAATTGATTTAAGATTATGGAAAGAACTGAGACTAAGGATTCCACCATTAGCCAATTTTTCAAGTGATTTAGCATTAATAATTATCTTGCAACTCATACATTCAATTGATTCTAAATATTACTAAATTTAGATTTTCAAAATAATAGTTCTAAATCAAAAGTATGAGACATCAATAGCTCTAAACTAAGCATGACCCATCAAAGGAAAAACACAACTAATTGATAAAAATCATTATTTCAAATTTAATTCAAAGCAAATAATCATAAAAGAATTGCAAAAAAAATTAATAAGATAAAAATATACCACTTTATTATTGGAAAAATGGCTTCCTCCGTCGCCTCAACAATGGGGTCTAGCTCCTCATGTTGTAAACACTCTCAAGATGTGTATTCATGGCTCAAAAAGTGTTTACAAAGATGAAAACAGTAAAAATTGTGTAAACATAGAGTTTGCAACGGTGCAGCGGCGTTGTAGACTACTGTTTCCACTGTTACAGAAAGATATTGTTTCCGCCGAAGATAAACGTTACTGTTCTGAAGATATCCGTTGTAGATGGGTTGAAGAAACCGTTGCAGCTGAAGATAAATGTTGCAAAGACGAAGATATCCGTTGTTGTTCAGTTGAAGAAATCGTCGCCTATTCCTGTTCTTCCCTACAACAACAACACTTTTTTTTTGTTTTTTTTTCAATTGAAGCTCTCCCCTTTTTTACTCGATATCTTTGCTTTATATAGGCTCCACAAACCCTAACTAGTCCTCCTGGATCGATAAGGACTCAAAGATCAATCCAAAACAAACTCTAATTCCTTGTTTATCTGGAAAAAATAATAATTTTAACTCGGAAGTAAACTCGATTTCCAGCCTGTTTCTTGGATATAATTGACATGTGGTTATCCCTTTAGGTTTCTGCTTCAATTTGGAGTAATAAAAACGCGGTTTAATCCCATTTAATCCGTTAACCAAATTCAACAGAATCTCACACATGAAAATAGGCTTCCCGCCTTTCTCGGATTTGAACGGAAGAGAAGGGGTGCCCTTATCCGATGTGCAGGTACCTATATCCAACTCCTGGGTGCCTTTATCAATTTTTCCAGGTGCTATTAACACTTTTTGAGACGATTTTTTCCACAATTATTTATTTTCCAAAAATACCTACAAAGACATAAAATCACACAATAAGTACAAAATTGAGTACCAACAAAATATGAAATTGAGAAAAATTTAGACACAAAAATGTGTCTATCAGTTTTCCTTATAAAATTTTCAATTAAAAAAATTACAAATTCTTTTGGATAAAAATAGCTTTGTTAAATTTTTCTGATGGACCAATAGGTTTGTTAGTGGAGGGCCTCGTTAACATTGACAGGAATTGTCGTCGTACTAGAAAAATCCACGAAACGAGCCATTCTAGTAAATTAGAATCACCACTAAAATGAAGGTAAGAATCACCACTAAAGTGCAGACAATAAAAATAAACCCCCGAAATCTATTCAAAAAAAATTACAAAAATAATAATATTTTATAGTTAAAACTAGGTATCGCCCGGGCCTACGACCTGGGAGGTTGAGCTTGAGATTATCTTTAAGTTAGTCAAGAACACTATTACCGACAACTAGGAGTTTGTTTAAATTAGGCAAGTCAAAGTCAGACATATCCGACAATTAGGAATTTGTTTAAGTTAACAGATCAAACTAAGGAGTGGTCGGGGCTTATGGCCCCAGCAATTAAATTACAAATATACATTGTGTTGCTGCAAACCCGACAATTAAAAATCTATTTAAGTTTTACAGGTCAGAGTCAGGGGTAGTCATCCTACAACCCCGACAATTGAGCTTTAGATTATCTAGTCGGCAATTAAAAATTTATTTAAGTTAGATAGATCAGTCTCGCAGACTACGACGATTCATTAAATTATAAATATATAGTATTATGTTGTCGCAAACCATAAAGTAAGTATTTCTCATTGGTTTTGCTGGATGTGAAAGTGAAAAAGCCTTAAATCTCTTTTGACTCGTAAAACATATGTTGGTCCCATATAAATTAATGAGGCAAAGTAGTTGACAAATAATTTTATTTTTGGAACATGGATTCCTAATGGAGTTCTATACTCGGGTGTTAATAAAACTTGAGTCAAATACAGTCTAATAAGTAATTCCATGTTTTGTATGGATTCATGGACGACGGACTGATAATTCCCTGTTTCACATGGATTCAAATTGAAGTCGGTGATTGCACCTGTAAGTAGAATGAAGGTGAATTAAAGAAGGTTTTTGGTGATAAGAAATCTGTTTAGGTTAAGGAGTGTCTTGTCGGTAATAAAGGTGCCGATAAAACAAATTTTTTTGTAACCATCATACCAACCAAACTTTATATCAATGATACACCAAATATGATCCAAACTTCATATCAACAGAAAAATCAGTTCCTTTATTATAATTATCATGTTAAATCCATACTCTATTTTTGTTTTGTCAAGTTATTACTGATAATTGATACTATCATTAGTATATATTTTCACAACATAATTTGTTGTCGTCTAATTATTCAAGGAGTTGTGGAAGTATTTACACATAGATTAGTCTTTATTGAGGCCAACTGCGAACTTAGATTACGTGGGGCAAGAACTACCAAACAATACTAAAATAAAAATCATTAATAAATATTAGGAAATCTAATTGAATTAAGGTCGGGTAGAGACATAATCCCTACCGTCCTTTTTTATTAAGAGGTATAATAAACGTTCAGAGCTGTCCCAAAGACAAACTCACGGATCGGTTGATTTTCGCCGTCCATGACCTATTTTTAAGGGATTACAGATAGGAAATCAAAATAAATTAAGGTTGGGTCGGGGGATAATCTCTGCTGTCATTTTGTTTCGAGAATATTGATAAACAATCAGATTTATCCCACGGACAAACTCTCGAATCCGACGATCCCTGTCGTCCACGACCTATTTTCAAGTGTCAGATTTGTCCCATACATAAGGATGTAAAAGACATGACAAAGAGGTGTGAAGAATGACAACGTTATGGGAAAAAAAACCATGCACCTTCAACCAACCTTCATTTAATCGTGAGCCCATGGCCCTTTGTAAAATGGGGTATTGATATTGTGGTCCATCTAAAACAAGGGATGAGAAATGAAACTATCCGATCGTGGCAAGAGATTACTTCACCATATGGGTAAAAACGGCACCCCTTTAACACATACGAGATAAAAAAGTTTTGTAGTTCATCTTCAAAAACACCATTTGCAGATTCGGGAATTCCTATCTCTATCATATCGGTCAATGGGGCATAATTTAGAGGCACGAATATTGACCTTCTCTTTAATTGCTTCAAGATCAGGAATAATAAATATACACCCATATATCCATAAAATAATAGACAGGCTAAAGTGACAAATAAAATTATCGCTTACATTATGAAGAATAAGTTAGATGGTACTGAAGCTAATTAGTATGAACAGTTACATAATGTCCTCTGGACCTACCAGACCACCGCGTGATAAGCAACATCCCTGTTCATGCACGATTAAAGAAAGCATACCAACATAAGTTATGATTTCAACAACCAGAACGGAGGCATGAAAAAAGAATCTCATAACCGACCTAATTTTGTCTAAACTGGATGACTAAGAAGTGAATATAGAAATAGCCATACAAAGGATGGAAAATTACCAGCGACGACTTACACCAGAGTAAAACAAACGAGTGCATGAAAGACGTTTGAAGCCGGGCGATTTCGTCCTTCGAAATATTCCAGTGTATCAACATGATTCCGGCAAATTCACACCCACTGGGAAGGACCATTCACTGTAATTGAGAAAGCTGGTGACAAAGCTGATCGACTATTAAAGCATAAATACGAAGATATGGAACGACCATGGAACATCAAGTTCCTCAAAAAAGATCATCCATAACACCGTTAACGGGTACATTCCCTAGACCATCCAAATATGGTACGAATCGAGGTGCTATCTATACCCAAGACCATCCATTAAAAGCTGCAGAAATAGATTTGCTAGCCCCACACCAAGACCCATCCTCGTTTGAGCCAGATGAATGTAATACGGGTACGTGTGCCCACCATGAGTGATGTCCTTTACTTCAGGAGGTACCTAGGCACGAGGGGTGGCTCCCTGAGTCATGCTATCGAGGGTATCGTCCCCCATATTACCCAATAGGACAGTGTACAGTATGTACTTTCACAACTATTAAAGGCTGACTATGGGGCAGGTGCTTTCCGGTAGGGAAGGCACTGTATAGAATCCACGAATTTGTGTCTGATAGGGGCACAGGGGATGCCATCTATCCTGGACTGGATGATTAAGAAATTAAATGGCTACTGGGAACTGGTTATTTATTGACATATCGTCCATAACTGGTCCAAGGAGAAATGGGGTATGATTCTAGTGAAATCCATATACTCATCACATGCAACATTTTTTGCACAGAATAAAAAAGGAAAATAAACACAAGTGCTGAAATAAAATAGTACTTCACTAATATGATGAGTACCCAAGAACGAGCATGAGGTCTCCAAGTCCTTACCCAAAAAAAAAAAAAAAAAAAACGCAAAACAACCCAACAAGAGAATCAACAAAGAGACATAACCATCACCACGGGAGTGACAAAAGAATAAACTGATCAGGCTTGAGGAGCAGCAGAATAACCAGGTGACCACCTTCACCAACCTTGGCAGAAGAATCAACAGCAACATGTGCAGAGTACGATCCTTCTGCTGGAACTACAACATGATTCACATGTGATGTCAAAAGCTCAGAGTTTCCCTTTTGCTTCTTTGGAGGTTCTATCGGGCAGAAGTGCTCAACCATCCCAAATAATTCGGTACTATCGTGAATAATACGACGGACTTGCTAACTAATAAAAGGAATCAGACTGCTCTTTTAACAATTTTTTAATTTTATCTTGGAACTATAAATTTTTTTTAAATATGCTAATAACTATTAATGTTTGAAGATTTTTTCCACGAACATATATGAACAAAATTTAGTAATTTTCATTTTTTTTTATCAAAATTTAGTAATTTTCGTCATATACGGGGCATAAAAAGTCAAAGATTATTCATAAAACGATTTCATACGAGGTTTCAACGAGTCCTACTAATCAAACAATGGACTATACATGGCATAGAACATGAAAAATCATCGAGGAGATAAAACGTTGAGAGAGAGACAAATTAATAATATTTAGTTCATACAGTTGTAAACCCTAGTTTCGAAACACAAATAAAACTATCTCTACAAGTTCATCCTTTCGCCCTAACAAGGGAATTAGCCCAACATGGCTTTCTCAAAAGCCATAAAAATTAATTAAGAAAAGAAAACAAACTAACCCTTGATCCCTGTTCGTGAAGCTCTACTTCTGTCCGTGAGCTTCTCTGGCTGTCTCTGTATCTATGAAAAGTTGTTCCTTTAAAATTGTATATAGGCTTCCCTTTATATAGGCTTTGGTAACCTCCTCTTGATCCTCATCCAACTAGGAAACCTAGTCTCATTAAACTTTTCCACTTCCTTTTGATTCCTTGTCCAATTAGGAGACTTAACCTCCTCAAAAACCAACAAAAACCCTAATTTTCACGTTAAATGCGAGTCCAAAACGCTTCCCTTATTTCTCTTCCCGCGCAGGCCCAATAAGGCCCAACAGATACCAAATTCAAGTTGGTTTCACGGTTTTGCTCATAACTTCTTCATACGAATACATATGACCTCATTCTTTTTGCATTGGATTCATAATTTAATTTTATACAAGATGGAGGGTAGAAATCCTGGAATGGACTGATCTCTACTGGGTCTTTGGCAATTCTTCTCTTGTAAAGCTCCATTTCGCTTGTTCCAGAGACGTAACCTAATAAAACGCACAAACTATAAAAGTAATAATAAAACACGGTAATTCACAAAAAATCTAGCAAATAAGAATAAGGAAATGATACTTAAAATGTATAAATTATGCACTTATCAGCAACTCTGTAATTATCCAATATAAAATGGGAAACATGCATACCTATTTTTCAACACACATTTGACAGAAACTATATCATCAAATTTGATTTTGGTTCTTTCTGATCCTTTAGACCACTTCAACAACAGTTTAGTTTCCTGTCAAACTTTAAACAATAAAAAATTGTTAGTGGTTGTAAAACACGTAACAAAGGCATGCTAAACATATGCACCTTCAATTGATTCAGTGTAAATACACTATCAAATTCATTAGTGTACATCACTGGTATTCATCATCATCACATAATAATATTTATATGTCATTGGCTTACATCTTGGTTCAGGTAAAGTATATGTAGATGTAATCAGTTTGTACCCCTAGCGCTAACCAAACCCTTAAGGTTTGTCCACCTTTGACTATCATTTATGTATAATGTCTCAATATCCATCTAATGTAGCATACTGACAATAATGGCAAACAATGCCTGATGTAGTAATTTTAGAGTCATGTGAGTATGTGCCAAGAGATCACTACTTTATTCTCTAACAACAATTCACAAAATCAAGTCTTTGTATGACTTATTCAGTCTCGTGTGAGAACCCGACCTCAGAAAACTATTATCGAGAACT
Source organism: Papaver californicum (assembly GCA_023531435.1). Lineage (NCBI taxonomy): Eukaryota > Viridiplantae > Streptophyta > Magnoliopsida > Ranunculales > Papaveraceae > Papaver > Papaver californicum. The sequence goes on from JAJJMC010019015.1 coordinate 324,061, forward strand.
CAACATCATCAACAATAAAATTTACTTTAGTTAAATGTTGTTAGCTTCAAAACTTTCAAATTATCATACTACAGTTTTGGTGATCATATGCAAT
>JAJJMC010019015.1:324164-364985 GCA_023531435.1 Papaver californicum
TTACACATAATATCAAATAATATTATCATGTAAAAAGTTCGGCTAGATCGATAATAGGATTTAATAACCGAACATTTCTCTTTAGCCGAATATTACACAAAATATCAAACAATTTTATCATGTAGAAAGTTTGGCTAGCTCGATAGTAGGATTTAATAACCAAACGTTACTCTATTTTTCAAGATTTTAATATATATCAACCGATTTTTTTTTTAACAACCGAACTATTTGTTCGGTATTTTATGTAATATGCTTTATGAACCGAATTTTTTTACCGAACTTACAAAATTCATCAACTAAAGTTTCAAACCAAGTTACGAAGTATTAATGTCAAATACAAACCAACTTACGAAATTCAAACCATGTAATTGTTCTAAAATGCAAACATACTCAATTCAAACACCCATTCACCACGTGGACGATTATGACGAACTCTTTTACCACGTCCAAGTTCTTCAACGGATGGGGTCTCATCTCCACTTAGTTCTAACATTGTTGCAGTAGCCGCACTTGAGCTTTCCCCACTTGGTCACCTTCTAGTAGAAGCAGCAGTAGTTGAACCTCTCCCTTGTACATGACTATTCTTGGGCGCTTTCTCCTTGATTGGCTCAACCTAATTGTTCGTATGAGCTTGTCCCATTCGTTGTAAAGGGATGTTTGTTCTTCAGTCGATACAAGGTCTCCCGTGCGAATTTTCACTATCATTTTCCTCAATATCTTCCTACCCTCCTTAACCTATTCAAAGTTAAACATTAAAATGCGTTATTTTAGAACAAAGTTTATAACACTTCAAAAAAATTAAAGAGAATAACATTATTTATTTACCACACTCTCCAAAGCCTTCGCCACATCTTCGCCGCAAGTAGGCATCTTTCTGGTTTTAACTCCCTTATCCTTCGCTTTTTCCGTTCCATTCGCCTTATCCGCCTTAGCCTGTTCAACATGATTTATAACATAGGGTTGAGTAATACCTAGATACCAATCCATGTACCCTTCTCCATAGGCACTCTGGGTACCCTCCTCCAAAGATATACACTCATCTTCATCAATAAGGTATTCATCCATGTTATTCCACATTCCTGGCGTTGGTTGTGGGTCATGACAGGGCTTAAAGAAATTTGCGGTGTTCTTCGTACCTCTCTTCAACAATCTAAAGTTTTCATTCACCATAGTTGGGATAGTCTGCACACAAGCGATAATCTTCGAGGGTTGTACATCGAGTAACCGCCAGGGAAGAACAATGGCCCATAGTAAGCCGCGACTGGCGAAATCCCAACCTCAGCAAAAGAGTAGGGGTAAAAACTACTTCATGCACTCTCAAATCATCCAACACTCTCTTCTTGTATTCCAACGGATTCTTTTTAGCCTTCAACTGTATGTGCTTGAACTCGTACTTTCCGGCCGTCGACTGCCCAGCAAGCCAACCTTTCTTCTCATCAGCCAACTTCATTAGAGGGAAGTGGTCGTACACCCACACCTAAGGAGAAAAAAACTAAGTTTAACAAAAGTTCGATTAGAAAAAAAAATTCAATTCTCAACCCAAGAGAGTGTAGTAGCCTCCGATTTGTGAAGTATTAATCCTATTAGCACTCCTAAGTTGGTATTTAAGGAACACAAGGACCGTAGTGCCCCAAGAGTAATCATTAACCTCTTTGAGGGGATGCAAAAGATGGAAAAAATTGGTATCTACCTTTTTCCAGAAGTGTCGGGAAATATAAGGTTGCCTAGATGATATAACAAGTAAGCAGTGACATGTTACTTAATCTTGTCCTCGTCCATTACCAACTCTCCTCTCTGCAATTTCTTTCTTGTCCCTCCGAATTCCCTCTTCAAAACGACCAACTTGAACTTCCTCATCTTCTTGATCGACCCTTGTTATCAATCTCCATCAACTCCATACCAGGTTCAGGCTCCTTAACATAGCGTCTGAACTCCAACTTTGTCTTACTTCGGCTCCACCCAGTCTTCTCCACTTCTAGATCTTCAAAACGCATCTTAGCTTGATAGCCTTTTACAACACATTTCCCATCCACGCTAAGTCCAATGAGCCTGTGCACGTCGTCATGAGTGATACACACCTCACCAAATGGGAGGTGAAAAGTATCCATCTCTGGGTAGAACCTCTCGGCAAACGCTGAGACAATGACACTGTCAAACTCGGCGTGTGCATAATGGATAGCAGACCACAAAACACATCATTTGACTCTCTCCACCACCTGTTCACACTCATCCTCTATATCCCATGAAACCGCCTTCTGGCGTCTCAAAAGTCTAGTCGTATTGTTATGATCCTACGAAATTAACATAATTATTAACTAACTAACACACACGAAATCATAATTAAGAGAACATAATTAGGAAAAATATATATAGTTAAAATTCAATACCTTGGTCAAGTAGATTTTGGCAGCCCATGAGTGTTTGTAGCCGAACAACACTTCGCATCCATCTTCTGGCGTACCACGAGGTAGGTTAGTAGGAGTTAAACACAAATCATCATTAGGAATATGTGCATATCTAGCACAAGATTTCTTAGGCGTCTTCTTCTCTTTAACAACAACAAGAGAAATATTTTGTTGTGGATCTTCCTCATGATCTTCCTCTTCCTTTTTATCTTCCTATTCCTCTTGCTCTTGATCTTCCTCTTGCTCATCCTCAACTTCATATTCTATCTCTTGGTTCACTTCACGGATTACAACTCCCGGTAATGACCCCGATGTTTTTGTACTTTAGTTCCACGCTTATTTAACCTTAAGTGTTTACCGTGGCGAGGAGTCGGAGTTCTAAGATCTTCCACCACGGTATGCTTACCTTTACCTTTTGAATTGCCCCTAAAAACAAAACAAAGACTATTTAACTAAATTCGAACAACAAAGTATGAAGTTGGGATAAAAAAATAAAAACTTCGGCAGAGAATAACACACAATCGAGTTAATCGAACAAAAAGTTCGGTCAACAATAAAAAAGTTCGGGTATCATCCAACATTTTCCCTCTAAAACAGTGTAATGTTCGGTTGGAATGTTAATTTTGGAGCATAGCCGAACTTTAAGTTTACATTTTGGACTAAAAAGTTTGGTTGAAAGAACAAAGTATCGATATACCCGAACTCCTAAGTTCGGCTAAAAAAACTAGAAAAAAAAAAGTTCGGCTATTCCTAAAATTATTTCTCAACCGAACTGTTCTTCGTGTTCTTGAAAAACAGAAAGTTCGGCTGAGACGAAAAGGATAAAACACTATGTGTCTAGCCGAACTTTTATCTGAACCTACATTTTGAACCCTAAAAATCATTATTTCTACTCGAATCGACAATAAAAAACGCATGCAATAGTAGGGGTTTGTCGTGAATTACCTTCTAATTTGCATGTTGGGTTGATTAGGAATTGGTTCTTCCGTTTGGGGCTCGATTTTGGGTTGAAAAACCGGCTCTTCAACTTCTTCTTGTGCTTGATTCGTTTGATTTGCAATCGCCGCAATCCCATGGTTAGGTTGTACATCTCTTTTACAATGTTTAACACGGCTCATTTATAAACGGTAAGATTAATCGACGACGAAATTCATTTATGAATTGACGATTAATCGTTTATGGAAGATGAAGAGGGAAAGAGGAGAAGAAAAGAATTTGAAAGAAAAATCGGTTAGGTTACGTTAGAAATTAGTTTTAGGATTTGATTTATAATTTTTTTTTTTGGTTTGGATGGTTAGTTGAGTGGTTATATTAGATTATGATAAATTTAGCAAAGGATAACTTAGTTATTTTATCCTATTAGAACACCTCTTAGTTTTATAGGACATATGGACTAAATAGATAAGGGTTCTCTTAAAAATGGGTTGGTCCATAAAAAATCGTTCTTATTAATATGAGGTTGGTAATATGCCATATTATTAATAATGTTTTTTTTTTTATCGGTAATGATGTTTTGAGTCTATGTAAAAGATGGATGATAAATGCGCCTAGTACCAACAACATTCTTATGGGATAACTTAAACACTGTAATCTCAAGTCAGATATGTAGTCAGTCTTCAAGTCCTCGTGGGTAGAACCAAGAATAACATGCTATGATCTTATACTAATTTAACATATTATCAATGTGGCTTTAGTAAGCCTATATATATAGGTTCTCTTTTACGATTCTGTATGTACAGATGTACAAGTTTTTTTTAAAGATATTTTCTTGTTTTAGTTTTGTTATTGTTTGCCAATAAGATTTAATCACTAATAAAAACTTTGAAACTAGACTGAAGAAGGTAGAAAAGCAACTGTTGCTTTCGCAGCTAATTTTACATTACCTGGAGGTTACAACAGCGATGAACCACACAAAGGCATGGCCGTATTAGCTAATAAACCGTCTTTCATCGTGTTTCTAGTTTTCAACAGCTCGGCCATGGTTCTCTCTGCTCTGGCTATTTAATCCAATTTGTGGGTAAAATGGTATCACTTCTGTCAGCTGACTCAGATGAGTTTCTAGACACGAATGGACCCCTACTTCTAATGACACTTTTATGCAATCTGCTTGCTATCCTTGCAATGATGGTGGCATTTGTGATGGGAACCTATTCAGTGTTAAGCCACTTGCTTGGACTTGCACTTCCTGTTTGTATCCTTGGTTGCGTTTTCTTTGTTTTGTCTTTCCTTCTGATCTACAAGATGGCGAACTGGTTACATGGATTCATGAATGAGTTACGATTTTCAGCAATGTTTTAATATTTTAATTTCACAAAAACAATAGTATTTAACTGAATTTAACGTAAAGCGGTTTGTTTTATAACTTGAAACATTCAAAATAAAATAAAATATATATATATATATATATACCGTAATTTAATATTTGATTATCAAGAGTTCTCTTTTTTTAGTGTGGCCGTATCCAGGAGCAGCCGGACACAGGATTTTCTTGTTTAGGAACATGATCAATGTGAATTATAATATCCGTGCACCAATTTCTCCATTCTCTTCTTCTTGCAAGATCTAGCATATTAAACTTAAGTATTATATTACGTCTTGGGCTACTGCTGCTGCTGAAGTAGATTGGTTGTGTGAATTGTTAAAGGGATGTTATTCTTCGTGCTCAACCTCCCTTGGTTTGTTTCTTAAGATAACAAAACTTCAAGCTTCAGTATCTAATTTCTTCTTGCTCAGCTCCTATGAAACACTTGGCCATTGACTTTCATTTTGTTAGAGAATGGTGCACAACACGTCTCTTCAGGTTACTTATTGATCAACAAATTGCTAATACCTTCAGTAAGGCCCTAACGGGGTCTGTTCTCCTAGATTTGAATGTCTTAAATCCAAACTTAAAGTGACTCCTCCGCTTTAGCTTGAGAGAGGGTAGTGACAGAGATAGAAGAGTAGTGTTTTTCTTACACTCTTATTGCATGTGCATCTGTTTCTGTTCGATCGATGTCAGTCAAACAACGGAATTTTGAATCACCCTGTTAACTCCCGTGTATATACTCGAGCCTTCCTTGTAAGTCTCTTGACAGCTGCAGTCTATTAATACAAAGGTTGTTCCCAAATGAAATTGATGATGAGATTGTAAGGAAATTTCTGGAGGAATGCCGAAGATGGAAATGGTCAAATTTCAGGTACCATACAAGTTCATTTCAACATCCTTATCGTAATAAAAAAATTTAATCCTTTGTGTTGATAGTTCTTCCACGATATTAATCCTCATACAGGGTATTGAAGTACTATACCGAGGTATTGATGTAAGGATTAGTTAATTAAATGTGATTTAAACTTAATATCAATTTACTTTCTAAATAGATTAGATCTAAGTATATCACCTAATTTTAAATAACGTTATAATTTTAAGTTTTTATATATTAATGAAAAATAATCTTATTTTTGGATATATGCCTGGTCTGATCATATGTTCACAACTATTGAAATATGTTATATTTAAATAGTTGAAAAGACATTAAAATAGTTTATCAATGATCTGATTTAACGTCTCTATAACATGTAAGATAAATTTAAAATTTACGGAACTAAGCTTTGAATGCATATTCAATAGTCTAACGTTGAGTCTTATAACATGGGCTTCATGACATAGTTAGTTCTCTATAAATTCACTTCTTCTCTACCAAACAAGATACACCAAAACTCATTACATTTCACTCTACCTCTTGTTGAAAGTTTAGTTCGTCAACTCAAATCTTATTGCATCTCCTCTTCAGGTACAATATCTTTATAGTAATGTTTTATATTCTTCTGAAGAAGATGTAGCAATAACTACAACTTGGGTCGTTGTTGCATTCTGCTTGAGGTCGATCGACACCTTTTTTTCGGCCATTGGCTTTTTGAACCAGGTTTTCGACAATTATGTACAACGATTAGGAAATATTAATCACAGAACTAGGACGAGTATACAAAATTCGGTATTTGTGATCAAAAGATCAGTAAGAGATTATGTTTCAATCCGAAAAAGAATTTATAAAGACATACCTACTCAAATGACGGATGAAAGAATTGTAAGTGGTTTTCATTTACTAAAATATCTTAAATTATTTTCGTTCAGATTAAACATTAAACTTGTTTATTTTATTTTATGTAGGATGAATATGCAAATTACCCTACTTTCAGCAAACCGGTAGACCTTTCAAATTTTATCAAAACTATCAAATGTATATACATAACTCTCATGAGCTAAACCCGGCATACAGACCCAGCGATCCTCCTCAAAATGGAGACGAAGATCAAGAGAACTGGGCATATTTAAAATAGATTTTGTGGGTACATCTTTTATAAATCCTCACAAGACTTAACTTATCTACTAGGAGTCACCTAGGGGTTTACTGCCTGGCAGTCTGGCACCATATATTAACAAAATCCTAACCCTGCAGCTCCATGCAATATGAGAAATCCTAATTGTTATCGTTGATTTTGTATAGTCTACGAAGTTTATTATGCTCTGCAGGACCATCGATGAAAAAAGAAAATATGCACATAATTTGTAGATAAAATGGCCAAATTTCAGTACAATTAAGGCTACCCAATTTACCAGAGAATGCCGATCCAGTTCAGTATCAAAAACACTAAATTGTATATTAAATACACTTATTAAAATTGAATACACTTAAAACGTGGTTGGTTCAAGGAATTGAAAACAAGGTAATTCAATTTTCAGGGAATGAGCCGACTTCCCTGAATCGAATAGGAAAAATCGATCATGTGTAATTAATTTTATTTTATTCCTAGGAATCTGATTCCCTCAGAAATAATAGATTTTCAAAAGTGCAATGGAGTTGGATTCCATGATAAAAACAAAGGTAATTGAATTACCACAACCAAACATTATTTTTTATTATTTGAATTCAATTCTTTGGAATTAAATTACCCCATAATTGAATTTATAGGATTCCGATTCTTCCGATAAAAAAAAACTAGGTGTTATTAAGGTTACCGTAAGATCATTTTAAATTTAATGACAACTTTGACTGCACCCCAAAAAATAATCCACTTAAATTGCGCCCCTCCGAAATATAAAATGTTATTTTTGATCCCATTCCGTTAACACAAATAGAGTATAGCAATTAAAAGTAATCTAGCAATTTGAAGAACACTTGAGATATTGTTGTTGGAGAAAAATGAAATTTAAATTTAAAAATGAATTTTAGTCTTGGTGGGAATGGACCTTAGGACCTAGATGTCACTAAGGAATACTAGCTCATTTTTCACTATTGTGAATGAAGAACCTTTAGTCCCACATTGGAGAGACTAGAGATGAGTTCTCCCTTTATTACCACCAAAAATGCAACTAAGGGAGGGCTCTTAGGGTTTAGAAGCTTTTGTGGTTAGGGGAGGACTAAGGCAATGGGATAGTTGAAGTAAACATGTTTTTCACACATGTGCGGATAGTTGAAGTAAACATGTTTTTCACACATGTGCGGTGCTTCGTACCGAAGCACGCACGCTTGCGGCTTGCGAGCTTACGGAGCTTGTGTGCTGCGGGATTTAGTATGCTTGCGGGTGCGGGCGTAGCTAAGGCTGCGGGTCAACCAAGACTTACGTTTTTGAAAATAAAGTATTTTATTAAATTTTGTTTTAAATGTGGGAGCGTCTGACCCGGATAAAATTAAGTTGTTTTAATGAGAAAATATTTTATGACCGTTTTATATCCGTTTTAAACATAATGACCGTGATTAATGCACGGAATTAATTTTAATAAATACAAAATTTATTCCCATTCATTACTGGGCGGATTTCACTCTCATGTTTTGGCTATAAAAGAAAAAATCAGTTCTCCATTTCAACTTACTCCAGAGCAGGCTACTATCCCTAGCTATTTTCCTATTTTCTTGCTTTGTTTTGCGCAAATTGAGTGTTTATTTCCCTTCCATCTAATTTGTTGTTGAGTTCGTATGAGGGTGATTTGTATTGTGCTAATCAAATCATAATGGGCAGTTCTATCCTGGACACATCTTCTCTGTTGGGGTATAACATCTCTTATTATTGAGGAGTACCCGAGAACTATTGTGTTAAGAACAATTTGCTGAGCAGGTGGCTCTGTCCTTGTGTGTGCATCAACATCAGAGTGTATTTCTAACGTTAAAAATTTCCTCTGTTTAGTGTTTTTCCATTGTTGCAGAATCAACAATCTTAACACAATATTTATTTCTTCTGTTTCAATGGCTAAAAGTGATGTAGACATACCACAAAAGTTCAATGGCAAAGATTTCAAAAGATGGCAATCCAAGATGTTATTCTTTCTGAGTTTTCACATGCTTGATGAATTAGTTTTGAAATCCTTTGATGAGAGTTTAAATGATGCGGGTAATGAAAGAGAGTTAGAAAGTTGGAGTAGACAAAACTATATGGCCAAAAACCATATTCTTAACTGTTTGGAAGATGCTCTTTATGATTTCTATAACGCAAAAGAAAACTTTTTTGCGTTTGACTTATGGACTGCCTTAGAAGCAAAATATGAAGCGGAAACTGCTGGTAGTAAGAAGTTTCTGGTTGCCCGGTTCCTGGAATACAAAATGACAAATGATAAATCAGTGGTTGACCAATTCCTTGAACTTCAGCGAATTATAAATGAAATTATTGCTGAAGGAATGGTGATTGATGAAACGCTTCAAGTGTCTGCGGTAATTGAAAAATTACCTTCTTCCTGGTCTGAATACAAACGAAAATTGAGACATGAAACTGGTGAAGTCAGTATGGTTGAATTGGGTAAGAAGATTCAAGTGGAAGAATTGTTGTGTTCAAAATACAAAAATGTATGTTCCGCAAGGGACATGTCCAACAAAGCTCATGTCAGTGAACACAAGTCTTCCGCAAGCCTGGACCGCACAAGAAAGATACTCTCCCGAAACCCAAAGGTGCGTGTTATGTTTGCGGTATTTTTGGCCATATGGCAATCCATTGTAGGAAACGTAAAGACTTTAATAATAAGAATCCCAATGCTAATTTACTTGAAAGCAACAAGATCGAGTTTTCTGGCACGGTGTCTGAATCAATTTGGTAACCAGAGAGACTGGTGGGTAGACTCTGGTGCTACCAAGCATGTATGTGGAAACAGAGATATGTTCACCTCCTATCAGAAGGTAGGTGAAGGGGAGAAACTCTACATGGGTAACTCATGTGCAACACAGGTTGCAGGAAAAGGCAAAGTTGGATAAAGCTCACTTCTGGCAAGACTCTCATATTGAATGAAGTTCTTCATGTTCCGGACATCTGCAAACATCTTATATCTTGTGGTGTTTTAGATGATAAGGGTTTTAAACTTGTTTTTGAATCTGGAAAAGTTGTTGTCACTAAGGGTAAGGATTATGTAGGTAAGGGTTATAAGACTGAGGTTCTCTACAAACTTAATGTAACCTCTGATGAAATAAATAAAATTGATTCTTCTGCTTATGTTTGTGTGTCATTGAATGTTTGGCATGGTAGACTTGGTCATGTAAATTATAAGTCAATGAACAAACTTGCTAGCATAGGCTGCATACCAAAATTTATTTTGGATAGTGAACATAAATGTGAAATTTGTGTAGAATCAAAATATCCTAAAGAGTCTTATAAGAAAAATATTCAGAGAAATTCTAAACCCTTAGAATTAATTCATTCAGACCTAGTTGACATGAAATATGTTCAAACTAGAGGTGGTAAGAAATGGTTTGTCACGTTTATAGATGATTGCATAAGGTACTGTCACATTTATTTACTTAAAGGTAAGGATGATGCCTTAGAAGCCTTTAAGATTTATAAAATAGAAGTTGAAAACCAAATGAGTACCACCATTAAAACTGTTAGGTCTGGCCGTGGTGGTGAATATGTAATCCCTATAGGAGATTTTTACATGGAACATGGCATTATTCATGAAGTAACCCCTCCTTATTCACCAAAATTCAATGGTGTGGCTGAACGGAAAAATCGAACCCTTAAGGAGATGATGAATTCCATGTTAATTAGTTCAGGACTACCTGCAAACTTGTGGGGGGAGGTCGTCCTCTCAGCTTGCTATGTCTTGAACAGAGTACCCTTTAAAGGATCAGACAAAACTCCATATGAGTTATGGAAAGGTAGACAACCTTCTTATGCATACTTTAAAGTGTGGGGGTGTTTGGCTAAGGTGTCTATGTCTTCATAGGGTATCCTGAACATAATACTGCATATAGATTTATGGTTGTAAGTTCTGAAATATCTGTAATTGGTGTGAATACCATTAGGGAATCTAGGGATGTTGTGTTCTTTAAAAATGTTTTTCCTTCGAAATCTGAATTTTGCATGATATGTGTTGATCCCCTAGATGTCCCTTCTACTAGTCAGACATTACCTGTAGAGGAAGATGAATTTATGCCTAGAAGAGGCAAAAGACTTAGAACTGAAAAATCTTTTGGGCCAGACTTCATAACATGCTTAGCTGAGACTGATCCACAGACTTATAGAGAAGTCATGACTTCTTATGAATCTCCATGGTGGAAAGAAGCTACCATTAGTGAAATGGATTCCATTATTCAGAATGATACTTGGGAGATCGTAGATTTACCTCTAGGGTGCAAACCCATAGGTTGTAAATGGATCTTCGAAAGAAAACGTAAAGTAGATGGAACTGTGGAAAACTATAAAGCTAGATTAGTAGCTAAAGGCTATAAACAAATAGAAGGTGTAGATTTCTTTGATACTTATTAACCGGTTACGAGAAAAAAATCCATTAGGATGTTAATTGCTATTGCTGCCATTCATAACTTAGAGATACATCAAATGGATGTAAAAACAGCTTTTCTAAATGGAGAATTAGATAAAGAAATTTATTTGGACCAACCTGAGGGCTTTGTAGTGAAAGGTTGTGAAAACAAAGTTTGTAAATTGAAAAAATCTATATATGGTTTGAAACTAGCACCTAAACAATGACATAAAAAATTTGATCATGTAATGATTTCTAATGGTTTTAAAATTAATGAATCTGACAAGTGTGTTTATACTAAACTTGTGAATGATGCCTATGTGATTGTATGCTTGTATGTTGATGATATGCTTATACTTGGTACAAATATGGATGTAATTAATTCCACTAAGAACATGCTAAATGAGAACTTTGACATAAAAGACTTAGGCCCTGCTGATATAATCTTAGGGATGAAGATTAGAAGAGATTTTAATGGATATAGTCTTAATCAATCTCATTACGTTGAATCTGTGCTTAGACAATATAACCAGTTTGATTGTAAACCTGCTTGTACTCCTTATGATCCTTGTTGTAGACTCAAGAAGAATAAGGGTAATGGAGTTTCGCAACTTGAATATTCACGTGTTATAGGAAGTTTGATGTATTTAATGAACTGTACGAGACCAGACATTGCCTATGTTGTGAGTCGGTTAGTTAGGTATACATGTAATCCAGGACAAGAGCATTGGGATGCACTTATTAGAGTGTTAAGGTACTGTAAGTACACTTTAAACTTTTGTTTAAATTATGAGAGATACCCTGCGGTCTTTGAAGGATATTGTGACGCAAACTGGATAGCGGACTCAGAGGAGTCTAAGTCTACGAGTAGATATGTTTTCACTCTAGCTTGCGGGTCTGTATCTTGGAAGAGTTCCAAAAAGACATGTGTAGATCGATCCACTATGGAATCAGAGTTTATTGCGTTAGATAAAGCAGGAGAGGAAGCCGCTTGGCTAAGATGTTTTTTAGAAGACATTCCTCTTTGGCAAAGGCCTGTGCCAGCTATATCTATACATTGTGATAGTCAAGCTGCAATAGCTAATGCTAAAAACAACAACTATAATCGGAAGTCTATACACATTTGTAGAAGACACAATTCCCTAAAACAACTAATCTCAACTTGCGTTATTTTTGTTGACTTTGTGAGGTCTAAAGAGAATATCGTGGACCCTTTGACGAAAGGTTTTTCCAAGGAGATAGTTAGTAATGCATCGAGGGGGATGGGGCTTAAGCTCATTAAATAAACTTGCCATGAAGGATACTCAACCTTGCTAACTGGAGATCCCAAGATCAAGGTTTCGAATGAGACAACTAATTTTTGGTGGGTTAAAGGAAACACTATCAGAGAATTTCATTCTCTGTCCCTTCCGTATGGTGTAGACGTGATAGTGTGAGGATGACTTTTTATTAAGTTTTAATGAGTTCTATAGTTTCAATTTAAGATAGAAGTGGGGTATAACAGTAAACACTCTTGATAGAACTCACTTATATGAATGAGGAAGTGGGACGCTTCCTAAGAGAATTGAGTTGATTCTCTAGAGCATTATGAGAAACGGGATACGTCCAGGGCCAAAATGGACACAGCGGCACGAACTTAACAGCACCAAGAGAGATATCACGCGTGGAAGTTATTGATGAACTACACCAAACGATGGCAGTTCAAGACATCGCGTTCACTGTCCATCAAGTAGTTCCAGTAATTTCTTACTAAGCAAAGGTTCAAGACCTTATGGACACCTATTTCCTAAGAGGTATTTCTCGCTTTCTGATTTCTGATTTTTTATCGGGTTTTCATTCATGTGCGGGATTGTTGGAGAAAAATGAACTTCAAATTTAAAAATGAATTTTAGTCTTGGTGGGAATGGACCTTAGGACCTAGATGTCACTAAGGGAGACTATCTCATTTTGCATTATTGTGAATGAAGAACCTTTATTCCCACATTGGAGAGATTAGAGATGAGTTCTCCCTTTATTACCACAAAAAAAGCAACTGAGGGAGGGCCCTTAGGGTTTAGAAGCTTTTTTGGTTGGGGGAGGACTAAGGAAATGCGCTAGTTGAAGTAAACATGCTTTTCACACATGTGTGGTGCTTCTCACCGAAGCACGCACGCTTGCGGCTTGCGAGCTTGCGTGCTTGCGGTGCATGCGGAGCTTGTGTGCTGCGTGATTGAGTATGTTTGCGGGTGTGGGCGTAGCTAAGGCCGCGGGCCAACCAAGACTTTCATTAAATTTTGTTTTAAATGTGGGAGCGTCTGACCCGGCTAAAATTAAGTTGTTTTAATGATAAAATATTTTCTGATCATTTTATATCCGTTTTAAACATAATGACCGTGATTAATGCACGGAATTAATTTTAATAAATACAAAATTTATTCTCATTCATTACTGGGAGGATTTCAATCTCATGTTTTGGATATAAAAGAAAAAATCATTTATCCATTTCAACTTATTCCAGAGCAGGCTACTATCCCTAGCTATTTTCCCCTTTTCTTGCTTTGTTTTGCGCAAATTGAGTGTTTATTTCCCTTCCATCTAATTTTCTGTTGAGTTTGTATGAGGGTGATTTGTATTGTGCTAATTCAAATCATAACGGGCAGTTCTATCCTGGACATATCTTCTCTGTTGGGGTATAGCATCTCTCATTATTAAGGAGTACCCGAGAACTATTATGTTAACGACAATTTGCTGAACATGTGGCTCTTTCCTACTGTGTAGATCAACATCAGAGTGTATTTTTAACGTTAACAATATCCTCTGTTTAGTATTTTTTTCATTGTTGCAGAACCAACAATTGTCTGTGTTTGTTTGATGGTGTAGATTCCTGCTAATATTGCTAAGTTGTATAAGATAATGTGTTTGTCTGTTGCATGATTGTAATTTGTTTTTTGTTTTTTTTACATATCAAACTGAAAATTAGTTCTGTGGGTCGTGATGTTTTATAATCCGATTCAGGTGTTAATAGTTATTTGTTTCAGAGGAAAAATCTGTGCATCGCACGTGCCTGCGGCTAGTACTGATCATTAAGTAATTGCTTCTTACCTGATTTTTGTGAAATGCAAACAAAGGCTCAGCCCATGCCACCATTCCTTGGAAACCCGATCATTCTACCTTGGCAGAGTCATCTATGAATGCTCAAGGCTATTCAAGAAGGCTATTCAAGATATGTAAGTCTTTCTTTAATCAAGCATCACTATTCTTTTATTTGTTTTCTCCATAGCTTGATATTTACAACGTATTATTTGGACATATCAGTTATTATTTTTTATTTTGTTCAGGAAGAAAACTTGACCCGCCTGATTCCTGAATGGCCTGTTTCTAAAATCGAGGAGTTGAACAATTTACTATTAACGGTTGCTAATTCCAAGGTATACATACAATGGTCTGGGATATAAATAGCAATCCTCTTTTTTAGTTTGAATTTCTGTTTCTTTTGTTCTTTATTATTGAGGTTTTTAGGTTTGTGATTTTAATTAGGAAGAGTATGAGGACTTACATACGTTGGAATCCCTGGTTCCTACTAACTGCTTCAATGGAAAATTCGACATTGTTGTATGGTTAGGATATCACTTAACCAAATAAAGCTAGCATATATAGGGTACCGGTATAGCAGACTCAAGATCTATCCGGATCCGACACCACAACCTGTATCAACTTGGTACTGACTCTAGTGAGGGCTGTATGAGGGGATTGGTCCAAAATCTGGACCATCCCCTTGGTCCACCGTGCACCCCTAGACGGACCGGGTTGTTTGGTTGAGTCAGATGTCACTGACTATGATTGGGACCATTATTTCTCATCACCTTTATTTGCATTGTAGGGAACATTTCTCCATAAGAGTTTTCTTGAGGCACATATATATACATGGACTTAAAATTGAAACAGAAATATTTTTTTTGTGGCAATTCTGCTTTAATGTGAATGCTTTAGGTAGTTTGAACTTTTCTAGGTGATTATACACTACATCGATCTATGATTCTATGTGGCAAAGAATATGTGCCAACAGTATTCTCTGTGGTAGCCAGAAAGTTAGTTGCCAACAGGTTGAGTCTCAAAAATCTCCTGGATTGATATCAACATCTCCCATACAGGAACTTTCCTCTCTGTGGTAAAGAACCATGATTGTAGAATTAGCTTCAAAAGACTTTAACTGGAGAGATGTGGGAATCTGGATGGTGGAGAAATTTGACTGGATTTTTAGGTTTGATCTGCAACCGATTGACTCTAACAGAGCAGTATTCACCATTAAAACATTTGATAAATTCTCTAGGATAAGGAGAATTAAAAGCCGGAATGTTTAGCCTAAAATTTGTATTTTCTCATTTTTCAAAAAAAAAAATGGAATTAAGGGAGTACCTTTTGATCTATGGAACTATGCCTCTTTTAAAGCCATAGGTGATTTTTTTGAGGGACTGGCAGAAGTGTGCCTGGAGACTTCAATGGTTTCTGATTTGTCAGAAATAAATTGAAGGTACAAGGACCTGTTAGCAACGGAATCTAGTGTCAAGAAATTGATTTGAAGATCATCAAAATCTGGGGTCAAATTAGAACAATCGGCGAAGCCCTGGAAAACCCAAATCCTATATTTCAACCAATCTTCATTGGAAGGGATCGGCAGATACAAAAATCCAGAAGACGATGGTGCCGGAAACAGAATTCCATCACCGGAGTAGGGGAAGAAGAAGAAGGGAGGCGTGGCTTTGTGGGATTAGGTGAAGTAAGGTCTTTTCTGAATGGTCAATTGACAATCCTAGATGGCAGAGAGGATGTGGTGGTGACAGAAACGCCCAATCACGTCTTGACAACTAGATATACTGCACCTGTTCCGTACCGGAACAACTTTAATTCAAATTCGATTTTGGAACCAGTTCAGGAAGCGTGTCACGTGCGAGAAGATTATGTGGATTCTGTGTTTGGACATGGGCTTCACTCGGCGAGAAAAAGGGTAACAGTTTCTATTTCTTCTCAATTGGGCTTGGAGTTTTCTATTCCGCCAGGCCTGTCTGTAAATGCTGCTGCCACCAAATAAGGCTCGGTGCGCTACTGAGGTTCCTTCAGGCTTGGTTGCTGCTGCTCCTTTAGGCCTGGAGGCTGGCTCAATTCAATACCCACTGATGTCAACTCTCAACCCAGCTTCAGCAGGCCTATTTATTGGAAGCCATGTTTCTAACTCAAACCCAATGGGAAACTCTTCTTTGAGAAGTTTAAAGAAACATCTAAAGACCAAATTTTCCAAAGAAGCCCTTCCTAGCCATGTTTTATCCAAATCTTTAAATGAGGAGGTTTCAAGCAAAAGAGTTAATAGAGTTATGGAGAGAGCTTTCAACTCCGAGCAAGGTAATTATGATCGGGATAAATCCAATGAAGAACTCAAAGAATCCTCTATTGGTAGCATGATGGCGGTGCTGCAAACAGGTGATAGAAATGAAATATCTCGTCACATAGTGGATGACACCTTGGAGATGGCAAATGGAATTCACGAGAAATTCAATCTCCTCTTTGATAAACTCAAAAAAGCCGGTAAATATTCGGGGATTGGATTTTCCAATAAAGAAATTAATTTTGTGTCAAATTCCATTTTATCTCATGCGCATGCATTCAAAGATGATTTGGACACGGGAGATAGCGCTTCAAACTAGCGCTTGCGGCGTCGGTTTTCTTTCTTGTTCTTGGGGATTTTTCTTTTTAGTTATGATGTTTAAGATCATTTCTTGGAATGTTAACGGGCTTGGAGCACCGGATAAGCGCTCCAAATTAAAAAAGCTTGTGAAAAGATGGAAGCCTTCAATTTTTTTGATTCAAGAAACAAAGTTTAGTGTTTGTAACGATGATATTGTGCGGTAATGTTGGGGTTCATTTCCGTGTAAATGGATGGCACTCCCCTCTCTTGGAAGATCGGGAGGAATCTTGTTGATTTGGAACTCGGATATGTTCGAAGTGGAAAATTCTCTTGAAGGCTTTTTTTCCTTAAGTATACAATGTCGTAGCTTGGAAGATAATTTTCGATGGATTCTAATTGGGGTCTACGGACCTTGCAATGCTAGAGAGAAGAAAAGTTTTCGTATGGAGTTAGCTACTTTATTTGGTTATTGGGATGGATTACCTTTATGTTTCGGTGGAGATTTTAACGAGATTAGATTTATGGAGGAGCGAAAAGGGTGTAGTAGATTCCCAACCTCTATGAGACTTTTCAACGACCTTTGTATCGATCTTGATCTTGTGGAATTACCCCTCTCCGGCGCAAAGTACACTTGGGGTAGACCGCCAAACAAGAAGAGCAAATTAGATCGTTTTCTTTTCACTTTGCAATGGGAGGATCATTTTCCAAATCTTGCTTTCAAGAGACTCGCAAGACCTTTTTCGGACCACTATCCTATCGAGTTATGCACGTTGGTCTCGGATTGGGGCGCTCGCCCCTTTCGGTTCCAATTAGCATGGCTTGAGGGCACTAACCTTATTCCCCTAATGAAAGATTGGTGGGATTCCTTTTCTTTTGTAGGTTCGGCCGGCGATTTCTTTGTTAAGAAGCTAAATGCTCTTAAGGAGAAGTTGAAAGTGTGGAATAAAGAAGTGTTCGGGTATATCGATAGGGATTTTGACACGGCGTTCACCAAGCTAAAAGAAATAGATGATCTTGATGATGGTAGGGGTCTTTCCGTTGAAGAAGAAGACATGCTTGTGACGGCAAAAGTGAATTTCGATTTGGCTCATCGTCGGCAAAGTATTATGTTGAGACAAAAATCTAGAATTAGATACCTTAGAGACGAAGATAGAAACACCAACACTTTCATCGTATGGTAAAGGGTCGTAGAGCTCATAACAACATCAACAACCTTAAAATCAATGGGATTTGGACCGGAAATAAAGAAGCAATTAATATGGGAATCGTAAATCACTTTGAATCCGCTTTCAAGGAAATCTCAAACAATCGCCCGAGGATCAAAAGTATGTGCCTAAAGCGTATTGACGAGAATGCTTGTATTTGGTTGGAGAGAGCTTTTAGTGAAGAGGAAGTGAAGAATGCCATTCAAGGTTTGGGAATTGATCGCGCTCCGGGACCGGATGGTTACTCCATGAAGTTCTTCATTGTTTGTTGGGACTTCCTCAAAGAAGACTTGATGAAGATTTTTAAGGAATTTCATAGCCACAATGTTCTTCATTTGTCTTTGAAAAATAATTTTATTGCCCTCATTCCTAAGAAGCCGGATGTAGAAGAAGTAAAAGACTTCCGACCAATTAGCCTCATTGGGATTATATACAAAATTATTTCAAAATTATTGGCGGAGCGTCTAAAGGTATTCCTTCCTTCTCTAATATCTCATTCTCAATCTAGTTTATTAAGGGAAGACAAATTCTTGATGGAGTTTTAATAGCAAACGAATGCGTTGATTCTAGACTTAGACAAAATATTCCGGGGTTGGTTTGCAAGCTTGATTTTGAGAAGGCTTATGATAATGTAAATTGGAATTTTTTAAATGAAGTCCTTTTCAAAATGGGATTTGGAGGTGTTTGGAGAGCTTGGATTAGAAATTGCTTAACTTTCTCAAAGTTTTCGGTTCTTGTTAATGGTTCGCCCTTGGTAGCGAAAAGGGGCTTCGACAAGGAGATCCACTATCTTCTTTTCTCTTTACAATTGTCGGCGAAGTCTTAAGTTGCATGTTGAGGAAAGCTCAAGAGATTGATCAAATATCGGGGTTTTCGGTCAAGGAGGGGGGAACAAAAATAAATCATTTGCAATTTTCCGATGACACTATAATATTCCTAGATGCTAAGGATGAACAAGTCGATGCCCTTCGTTACCTTCTCCTTTGCTTTGAACTAACTTCGGGCTTGAAGATTAATTTCTCCAAGAGTAGTTTGTAGGGAATTACGGTCGAAGAGAGAGCCAAAAATTATGCAAATATGCAAACTTCCCTAGTATCTACCTTGGTCTTCCTTTAGGGGATAAGGTAGGAGGCACCCAAAACTGGGAAAAAATTCTTGAAGCTTGTGCAAAAAGAATTACTTCTTGGAACGGAAAAACAATAGCAAGAGGAGGTAAGTTAACCCTCATTAAGAGTGTCCTAGCGAGTTTACCTATCTACTACCTCTCTCTCTATCTTGCCCCTTGCTCCATTACTAAGAATCTAGATAAAGTTGTGAGGAATTTTTTTTGGGATGATGATGAAATTAATAAAAGATTTCACAATGTTGGTTGGAACTTGGTTGCAAAACCGAAGAGAAAAGGTGGTCTTGGTATAAGAATAACAAAGCAAACGAACTCGGCTTTGCTAAACAAATGGTGGTGGCGGTTTGGAATAGAGAAATACGCGTTATGAAGGAAAATCATAGTGGAAAAATTCGGTGAAACTTCCACCGGTTGGGAAACTCTCCAACCCAAGGGATCAAAAGGAAGTAGTCTTTGGTTCAATATTTTCAAAGAGCTTGACGACTTCAAAAAAGGTATTAGATTCAAAATTGGCGAGGGAAAGGAAACTAGATTTTGGGAAGACTCTTGGCTTGGCGAAGGAAGGTTATAAGATACATTTTCTTTGGCTTATGAAGCCTCAAGGACCAAGGAATTTGTGGTGGCTCGTACGTATGAAGTGGTA
Source organism: Papaver californicum (assembly GCA_023531435.1). Classification (NCBI taxonomy): domain Eukaryota; kingdom Viridiplantae; phylum Streptophyta; class Magnoliopsida; order Ranunculales; family Papaveraceae; genus Papaver; species Papaver californicum. The sequence continues at coordinate 343,922 of JAJJMC010019015.1, forward strand.
GGCGAAAGTATACGATGGAAGTTTATGTCTCGAAGAAGGTACTCTCTTCCCATCTCTCGTGAAGTTTCAACCATCTCCAATCTTCTCACATCCCTCCACATTCAAGATTGTGTTGCGGATAGCCGAATTTGGGTTGGAAAGGTGCATGGCCATTATATGGTCAAGGATGGTAATAGGAGTGAAAAAGAGCAAGATGACCCAAATTACTCTTCCAAGATTGGTTGGAGCCGGGACTACCCTTGCAAAATCAACTTCTTTCTTTGGTTACTCTCTCATGATAGGATAATGACGAAGGATAAGCTTCTAAGAAGGAGAATGGAAGTTTCTAGTATATGTTGCTTTTGTAATGAAAATGATGAGACTAGCGCACACTTATTCTATGATTGTTGGAGGATACGACGAATATGGGAGTACTTTGTAGAAGGTTTTATGGGACATTGGAATTATACTTCTAATATCACTCAAAACGTAAAGTCTTGGAATTCTAATTGGGGAGACGAAAGACTCAATAGAATTTGGAGAAACGTCACGGTCTCTATTTGGTGGTGTATATGGAAGGAACGAAATGCAAGGGTCTTCCAAAACAAAAAGAAAACCTTGGGAAGTCTCATTAGAAACGTGAAACTTCAAGCGTTTTTTTGGGCTGAAGCAAATACAAGAATGCTAGGTCTAACGGAAAATATGGTTATAGCCTTATGGGACCCTCTATTTCGTCCTCCATAATTTTGTAGCTAGTCGCTTAGGCACAATTTCTTTTTTCGACAAGCAGTGATACTTTTTTTTTATTAGAATTTATTGGACTTAAGTTTTCTTTTCTGGTTAGTGCTTATATAAAGGCATGTTGATCCTGTTTGATGTATAACTCGGAAGGAGTAGTATAGAAGAATTAAATACTATTGATAATTTCATTTGAGTTATCAGTGAATTACTGATGATGAGTTGATGGCAGCAATAGTGAGGCGTTCGAACAGTTGAAGGAGCTTCAGTTGGAAGATGACAAGGATGTGAGTCTGTGTTGGCAGTGCGACGGTGGTTGATGTTTGAAGGATAAGAAAGAGATATGGGAGAAGTTTCATGGTTTGAGTCAAAAAGGAAGTTTTTGATATTTTATGGCAGTTGAAACAAGGGATTAGTTGTGACCGAGTTTTACAAATCCAGAAGAATTTTTTTTATGTGGTGGGCAGAGTTTGGCTGAGTAAAGTCGGGAAGACTCGGAGTATTGATGTCGTCCAATTCAGTTGGAAAGCAGAAATATACAGGTGAATTAGTGTTTTTATACAATTAGGAAATTAGGGTCCTAATACGATTAGAAATTGCAAGGATTAAAGTTTATATAAGAAAAAAAAACTACAGCTATAGGGGATACCTTTTGTCACGCTTAACTCTAACAGAAAAACTCCTCCAAACTTCGCAGCTTTAGTACTTCTCCTTGCATCCAGTTCACCACCTCCACTTGTCCGTTCGATCAATAAGAAGAGGAGCAAGCTGGACCATTTGGCTCTGGTTTACTTTTGGGTTTGAGTTTCAATTTGTTTTCTCTTTGTTTTCTATAAACATCATTATTATGTGTAGTTAAATATTTATATGATTAAGGATGATTTCTATGTTCCTGGCGTTAAACTTAGTTAGTTATTTCGATTTATTTGGAGTTTTAATTATTTCTCGATCGTCTTTACTTTATCTATGTTTATGGATAGTTCTTAGATTGTTTGGAGCGCCGCGTTAAATTAATCTATTGACTAATCTATTGCTAGTAGAGAGTTGTGAGATAAGTGTAATAGTCAAATAACGATCTGCATAAGTAGAAATCGTGAGAGCTTACAAAGGGATTCTGTTGAGCAATTGCGTGTGAGGACAACACTAGCATATCGAGCTTATGTGTTTGATACTAGGATCAGCCTAAATTCATAAACCGTAATGCATTTGACTGGGTTACACCTTGAGTGCACTATTATTTGGTGGCAGTAGGATAGATTATGGTGTTCAAGCGCTTCCGTATCCAGTGATACAAGGAGATTTGGGGATAACATATCTTATTGCTACTCTGTGGTTGGTAATGGATGATTCTAATAAAAGATAGATAAGTATACTACTAAAGTTAACGTTTGGTAACGGCGAATGATTCCTTAATCATCTTTATTTCTTATTATCTTCTTATTATATATTTAATTGTTTTAAACAACAATACCCCATTTTTTAGTATTTATTCTAGTTTCGTTAATTCAAATAACCTATCAATTATACAGCTCTCTGTGGGAATGATCCTTACTAGAGCTATATTACTAGTTAATTAGTGGGAAATATATTGATTAATTTGTTGCACTTACGATACGCATCAAATTTTGGCACCGCTTCAGTAATTGGTTTGTTATTTGTTTTAGTAGTTTAGATATTTTCACGTTTTTCTTCAATAATTTTCAGGTTTTTAGGCTTTCGCGGTGGTGATAACTTATTGAAGGTATTCGCAACTCGTCAAGGTAAATTTTGAAAACAGGTTGTAAGTATCACTTTTAGTTGTTTTTTTTTTAGGTTTTAGATTATTTTTTGTTTTTTTTCGGGTATTCTTGTAAGTCGTCATGTTTCCATTCGAAAATAACATGTACGTGCTCAAGATCAATCATATGATGGTGGTAATCAATACAGGTTTCAATCTCAATCTTATGACAACTACCAACCACTCCAAGGGTATAATCAAAACCCAAATTTTGGCTATGATCCACATCCAACGGAACCTTATGACTATTATCATACATACCAACAACCTTACATCGGGTATGTAAGTACAATCACAAGGATGTGAGGACAGTTATGCTTTTAATCATATTTTTTATAGTGTTCAAGAACAGATGTGTACCATGATGAAAGAACTTCACATGCAAATTGAAAAATATTATCATGAACAACATCAACATCAGCATAGCATTGATTAATCACTCCAAGAAATCGAAGAGGGTATGGAAAACTTAAGAAGAGACATGGATCAAATGAAGCAGGAAACAGATGATCAACCTTTCGAAATTTCGTGTAACAAATATGAAGTTATGCCAACTCAGGATCAGATTAACGATCATTCTCCTATTCAAAAGGAGGATACTTGGTATAATATAAATATTTTTATAAACAGGGTAATATACTCGAGCGCATATCAGAGTGAAAAACAATATGCGGATTACAATGTTTTTAGGCCAATTGGTTTGAAAGTAGAAGACCCAGTTATTTCTTTTGAGGAGACTCATACCGATCATCTTATGGTTTACATTGAAGAAGATCTCCTTAGAGTGGAATTCACTTCTGATGATTTATGGTGTTGAATATATGGTGATTGAGAATGAAACCAAATTGATTGATTTCGTGGAAAACCCAATTGAGCTTTTCAAGGATTATAATGATGCTGAGATTTCGATAGAAACAGAATATGATGAACAATCGTTTTTAAAGAGTTTGATAGAGGACCACCACACATGAGGTAAATAATTCAGTTGAGTTGTATAAGAATGATGAGGATCCTGTAAAATGTTTGTATAATACTTTGCATAATTCTGTATCTTTTGATCCTCCTCCCCTAATTAAGATAGTTCCCAAAAAAGTTGTTAACCCGATTTTTAAGGAACTACCTCACTTATGCTACTAAAATTCTTAAGAATTATTTTGCTTCTAATTACCCTCCACTAGATGTGTTTAATTCTACCATTGTGCAGGTTCACCAAGAGGAACCCAAAGACGTTCCCTTGTTCTATGTTTTGTATACACTTCCAAGTGAAGAAAGACTAAGTGTGGGGGAAACTTCCATAAAATAATAATTTCATTATTTATATCTTCTACTAATCATCGTGAGAAGTTGTTCTTAGAACTGCAAATTGTTATCTGGGTGGATCCCCAGATTTTCATTATTAGTGTATAGACGCTAATAATACGTTCAGGCTGAGGACGTTAAAATAAGCGCTGAATGGGAGGCAACCCATTGGTTTTATATTTATTTCCCTTTTATTTCAAGTTTTTATTAGTTTTTCATATTATATTAGGATTTCCCATCTTAATTTTATATTGGAGGACTCAATTATACTGAGGACAATATAAAGTTTAAGTGTGGGGGAGTATTTTTATATTTTTTATATAGAGTTTTTAGTCCTTTAGTTAGAATTCTCACTTTAATAAAGTAAATTTTTTTCGATTTTTGTGAACCTCCAATTTTTAGAGAATTTAGAGTCACGTAGTATACTTTTAACTAAGCTTAAATACAGAGTTCTTACCGAATAACTGAACTTGAAAATACTAGAGAATGATATTCGGGTTTCTTATTCATTGAGAGAGATACCGTTATGAACTTAACCATGCTGGTGGAAAATTAGGTGTAGAATGAATGCAGTATTAGACAACTAATCTTTTATTAGTGGAGACTAACCATAAAAAATAAGAGTGAGACACCTGACCTTCACCATATATTTTCCGTTTAGAATGTTTCATGTGCGCTAACTCCGGATAGAATGATGAGGTTTTGTATAGAAATTGAGTGTTAATTTCTTGGTTGTATCCAAAGCGATTCGTAGGTTCTCGAACTATTAAATCTATCGTGGTTGTTGGAAGTCCCTGACCCGCGAATGGTGAGCTGTGTATGATACTTCCTCGCAGTATTGCAAACCTCCCACTCGTACGGTTTGGAAATCCAACCATTTTTGGCATAACAACGGCAACATGATGAATGTTGATTCCAACGTAAGTGAATTACCATTTGTATTTGATGAATGTCTTCTTTAGATAAGGTAATAAAATTGTCCCATAGGTGACAACAGTCCCCAGGTTTCGACGGATACTCTTGTTATGGATGAAGAGACTCATGGTGGTAAATCTGAAAATTCTGAATCCGAAAAAAAATACGTTTAAGATGGTTTCTTATTCGGATGGAGAAACTCCGCCTTCCCCTCCTAGCCTCTCTTAACTCCAAGTAAGTTTCTTCACTCACTTTAGAAATATACTAATGTATGAATATTCTTGGAACGACCAAATTAATGGAAATATGCTTAAAGAAACATAAAACCTTTGTTAATCCCGTCGTCAAAGAATTTCATATTTGAGACACTTTAAAAAACATTATAGATTTTTCATACGAGGTCTATTATAGATGGTTAACCAAAATTTGGAATCGCGGTAACACCCGTTATCCTGTATCGGGGGGAAATTTAAGTTTAGATCTTTTTTGTTCGGTCAAAATTATGCAGCTTGCACTTCGTTTAGTCCGAGTCATGTATCCTAAACCGTATCTCGGAATAAGACTCCCTTTTAGTATGTTGTGGTTGACACATAAGTTATCGTTAATTCACCTCTTATACATTAGTTCTTCACCACTTATTCGTAGTTTTTAAAACCATACAACACAATGTAAAACGTTTTTGACATGGATGTCACGAAGACATCTTGTAATAGTCTCGAATCATATACTGCCACCGAAGCTACATCATAAAGAAATTTTATTTTATTTATGAGCATAAGAAAAATTTGGATAGGTTCCTTATAGTATAGGATTACCCCCCTTAAAAATCGGACGCGAGGGTTTCCTCTCATCCGGCTCAAATAGTTACATCAAATAAGGGGTTCTCGTTTAAATTCTTTTTTAGAGAAAACCCCCAACGATCTACTCCTTACTCAAGTTTATGGTTTATTTTTAATTTCCTATATTCGGAGTATTTTGATCTATGAAATTACTGCTTTTAGGAAAATAAAGGGATGGAGCAAAGAGACGATCTTGATATTGAGAAAACATAGGTCCCTATACTTCAGGATATTGATATAGTTATTTCTCCAATCCATAATGGTGGGATGGTACCTCTGATGTTATTTTTGAAAGTGATATCCCAGAAAATGCATGTATTATGGATAATGAAGTGGCGGAGATTACGCCAATTGACTACCCAAATGCGGGAGATGTTTTTAAATTATGATGTGCTAGGCTTCTTCCTAGACATCAACTTTTCAGAGGCTTCGTTGTTCCATCCGCTTATGTTGATTTATACACCAAGAAATGGGGGAAATTTGGCCACCTGGCTACAGGTGGTTCTGAGAACTATTGTTCTTTGGAGAGAATCGTAGCTAATTTATTTTTAATGATAGAAGAGATGGTCGAGCTCTATGAAAGGGACATTACTGATGCCTCGCTTGAAGAATGAAAAATGTCTTTGAAGGAATCAGAGGGATGCGGACTCAATGTTGGATGGGTTATTGTTGAAGCTACATTATAGGAGCGAGTCTCCTGATCTGACTTGGTCTCTTAATGTTCTTTTGTAACAAGTTTAGCAAAAATACTTATCCTATCTGTAACTGTATTGACCACCACATTTTGTGGGATAGCTAGCTGTAACTCTGAGTTGTTTACAGTATATATAAACTCTCTTCTGTATTGTAATCTATATCAAGAAAGTAATCGATTCTTTAAGTTTCTTGATGGTATTAGAGCATTAAAGACTCCAATGAGTTCCCTCTTGTTCAAAACTCTTAAAACTTTGCACCATGAATGAAATCACAGCCAACAGAACTAATGCAGCAGTTATCTCTTCTACTTCTTCCCTTGATGGAATCGTTTCTATTAATATTGCAGCTCAACTACCCATCAAACTAAATAGCAACAATTTTCCCTCTTGGAAAGCACAGTTTGATGCTCTTCTGTATGGTTATGATCTCATGGGTTTTCTTGATGGGACAAAAACATGTCCATCCAAAGTAAGTCTTGCTTAAGATGGAACTACTGCTTCCAATCCAAGTTTTGTTATTTGGACTAGGAAAGATAAATTGCTTCTTCACGCAATTATTGCGTCTGTCTCTGAAAGTGTGGTACCTATGATTGCCACTGCTACATCTTCTCAAGATGCTTGGGTAAAGCTTCACAAACTTTATGCCAACAAATCCAGATCTCGGGTCATGAACCTCAAGGAAAAACTCACAAACATTACCTGCAATATTGTTTCTGTTGCAGACTATCTTCAGACCATCAAAGGGATTGCTGATGAGTTAGCTATCATAGCCACCCATTTAAGTGATGATGATCTGACCATCTTTACTCTTAATGGTCTTGGCAACGTCTTCAAAGAAATCTCTGCTGCAATAAGAGCCAGTGATACTCCTGTATCTCTTGAAGAACTTCATGATAAGCTTGTAGAACATGAAACCTTCCTGAAGCGAGAAGAATCACGCAGTGGTTCCAACATCACTGTGCACAATACTCGCACCAGTTTTGGGAACATTCATCCCAAACACAGCAATTGGCAGAACAACAATGGACAAAGCAACAATGGAAGGAGATTTTTTGGTAACAGAAACTATCAAAACAGAAAGTTTAACAACAATGGAAGTTACAATGGTGGTAACTATAACCACTTCCAAGCATATGTTGTATGTCAGTTCTTCTAGAAGAAAGACCACTCTGCCAGACAGTGCAACTCGGCCAAAAGACTTATGCAACAACAACAGCCCGAGGTCCATCACACTTCTTTCGGAAACTCATCAAATTGGATTGTGGATTCTAGTGCTTCTCACCATGTCACTGGTGACTTAACTGCTCTCTCCAACCAAAAGCTTTATGAAGGTCCTGGTGACATCCTCTTGGGTGATGGTACAGGTCTCAAAATCACTCATACTGGTTCTTCTAAACTCCCAGCTATCTCCAAGTCTTTTTGTTTATCTAATGTGTTATATGTTCCCTCTATAAAGCAAAACTTAATCTCTGTCTCCAAGTTTGTAAAACTAACAATGCATCTATTGAGTTTTTTCCTTACTCTTTTGTTGTCAAGGATCTCAAAACGGGGGCGCGTCTCACTCAAGGGCGGAGCAAGGATGATGTATATGAGTGGTCTTTGATAGACACATTTTTGTGTCTAAATTACACTCGATTATCTATTTTGATAGTGTTCGTTTTTGTACTTATTATCGCTTTTTATGTCTTTGTAGGTATTTTTCAAAAATAAACATTTGTGGAAAAATCGGCTCAAAAAAGTGATAAAGGCACCCACAGTTTGGATTTGGGGCACTCCTTTCATTTCAAATATTCTAAAATGGCGGGAAACTATTTCTTCACGTGAGAGGCTTCGGTGATGATTCTGAACCGAGTTCTGTGGAGTTTTAACGTGTTCTTTCTATCCCAAATTGATCAAACAGTCAAGGGATAACACAACACACGTCAACAAAGAGTTTTAGCCGGAGAAAATTGCGTGGAAAAATCGAATCCGGACGGGAAAAGGAGCTCTTCCCTGTTTCGGTTTCACACGGGATTTCAAGTTGATTTGGATCTGTTTTTTAGGGTTTTTAGGGTTCACTAATACTATATATAGCCAATAGAAAAGAGAAACAAGACATTCAGAGCCAGAGCAGCCGAAAAAATTCCAGGAAAAAAAGAAAATTCTACTGCTGAAGAATACACGAAGAACATAAGGCTCCGCTAAACTGTCGCTTATAGTGTCGCTGGAACAGTCGTCTATTAAGCTGCTGAAGCTGTCGGTTTTCTGCTACACCTTTAGTCCGATCTTTATTCATGTTCCCTTTTCTTCCTCATGTAACACTCCGAACCATCCACTGTAATGCTTATAAGCGTATCCAAACTTCTGTGTTACTTCTTTTTAACCATTGTAAGCACTTTTTGAGCAATGAAACTATATTTTGAGTGCGTTTCCATTACAATGAGCTAATCACCATCACTGGGGCGACGGAGGAAGCTATTTCTCCAATAATTAAGTGGTAACTTCTATTTTATCTATTAATTGACTTGAATTAAATTGAAAAATGGTTTTTATCAAGTAGTTGTGTTTTCTTTTGATGAGTCATGTTGGGTTTATTGCTTTTGATGTCTCATGCTTACGATTTACAACTATTCTTTTGAAAACCTAACTTTGGCAATGTTTTGATTAAACGGAATACAAGAATTATAAGATTTTATCACTTGAAATATTGGTTAATAGTGGAATCCTTAACCCTAGTTCTTCCCATCAATTTGAAATCAAGTTTGTTTTAATCTTCTTTATTTTTATTTATTAAAAATTAGGTCCAGAAATCGAATCTTCACAAGTCCGAGAATCAAACCCTTTTTACCACTATAATAAAATCACATCAATTTTTGGTGCCGCTGCCGGGTACTTGATAAAATATATCAATTAAGTGTTTATCAATTTTTGGCGGCGCCGACGCGGACTTGTTTTTAGGTTTAGAGTTTTAGATTTATTTTAGGTTTTTATTTTTGTTTTTAGTATTATTTTTACTTTGTTCCATTTTACGTTTCTTTGGGTATTTCTCTTTTTGCTACAGGTTTGGATCTTGGATTGAAAGGAAATAAAGCCAAAGACTTTGGTGACTAAAGATTTGAAGTTAAAGTTAAGGACTTGGAGTTAAAAGTTAAAGCTTAAAGAACGGAGAAGAAAACAAAGACTTTTATTTTTAGATTTTATTTTTATTAATTAGATTTATTTTCTTTAGATTTTATTTGTTTAGAAAATTGTATTAGGAATTTGTATTAGTTCTGTAATTTTTCCTTTATTTTGGACACTTTTTGGACTTTATTTTGGACTTTGGACATTTTATTGTTTTTAAACCCTAAGGAAGGGTAATTTAAATATAAATTGTTACAGGGAAGGACGACAATTACGATATTGTCTCGACCCCTTGGGTTCGCACGCTGACACAGGAGTCGGTGGCCTGAATCGACTACAACCAATTCATCCCCCGTCTGGTACGGAGGTAAGACTCGATCAACTCACGAATCCCTTGCAAGTGGGTTTACTGTATTCCTTCGTATGCATATATGTTGAGGAATTGAATACTGTTTTACTTTTCTAGTAAAGGGCAAGAACTGGCCATACAAGATAAGGACCCGGATTTCATCACTGTTTCCTTCTTGCCCGCTTTAGGAACACGTTACCAAACGCAAACCTAAACCTTAAAATTTTGACTAGAAAGAGACTGATAGGGTAACGAGTTTATAGAAAACTCGTTTAAAAGGACTGTTTATTAGCCTAACTCGAAGTTCTGGAAGATTATTTTAAGTTGATTGGAGCCGCCTTGTAACCCATGGAAAAGTGCCAAAGAGACAGGGTTATCAAAGCTCCTTAGAGCTTATCATGTTTCTCTTCGACTTAATTTAATTCGGATCATTCTAAGAGGTCTGCTAAAACTGTAACTAGTTTCCTTTCGAAGGAATAAAAGCTTGTCTAGGAACAATCTTAGTGGAGCCATCATGCTTTTTGTTTGCTAGACTCAAATAGGTTTGATTTGGTTGAGTCGTCTTTGTTTGTGTATGTTTAGAACCCCTTCCTGTTAGGATTTATTTTCTTAGATTTTTTGTAAATTTATTAGGAAGTTTTTCTTGAAAATGTCGAACTGGTATTATGAGGACCAATACAATGAATATCCAACTGAATTTCAAAATCGACATTATCCGTACTATCAACATGCTTTGGATAGTAATCGGGACCACCACCAACCTTTTGGAGGTTATTTCCCATACCAAGGTGATCCCAATTACTATTCATACATACGCCCGCCTTATGAACATGAAAATAAGCAAAATTCGAGTTCTTTGTCTTGGAGAGATGCCCTAGAGCAGTTGCAACCTAGTACTCATCATGAACCTATTACACCTCTAGAAGAATCACTCAAGAAGTTATCTGAGATAACACATGAGTTTAAATTAAGTTTGGGGGGGACAATTAGTAGTCCAAATCTTTCTCTAGAAGAATCCCTTAAGAAGATAGTTGAGAATACAAGGAAGATGAGAGAGTATAGAAATAGTTTCGTATTAAGTATGAATGAAATTTTTGCAAAGAATAATATTGCTCAAAATAATCTTAATTTCCAATATAGTGCTACCCTTGATAGTTATTCACCTAGTCAAGAGGACGAGGATAAAATTGGTAAGACTACTTATTTATACGAGGTTCAAACATCTTCATATTATTATGATGATGAGGATAGTGTTGATAAAGAACTTGAAATATACAGGCAGAGTGATCAGGAAATTGTCACTCCAATTATGCTTCATGATGATAGTGTTATTTCTGGTTCAAATCCAAATAATTTGAATGATTATTCACCTATTAAAAAGGAAAAGGATTTGACTAAAGATACCACTGTTTTAGACGATATAGAATTTTCTTGTTTAGAAACCGATAATGGTTTAGAGGAACGAGTTTATCCTGAGACTAGTGATTTAAAGTCTAACGATTCGAAGACAATAATCTCTGACAAAGATGATAGACTCGTAGAGATTTTAAATATGAGTGAGGATGCACCACCAGATTATAACCTAGAAGAAGCAATTGACTATTTTCAGGAATCTAACGATCTAAAAATTAGGGAAATTGTGATTAGTCTATCTAGAGACACTAAAAACTGTAAGTTTGGGGGTGACTATCATTCTCCATGTGCTTTAACGTTATCTCTTAGAAAGGTCCCTAACTTGGGACTTGACATATGCACCTCTACCACTTTACAAGATAATCTTCGAGCTAGATTCCCTGATCCTCTTAATGTCCAGAAAGAAGTTCAGTTGTCAGAAACCCATCCTCTGGTCAATGTGGTTTACCTAGGCGATAATACCAAGATTGACTTTGTTATCCCACCAAAATATTTTCTTCCATATGTGGGAACATTAGAATTTCAAATGTGTCAGCTATTAAGTTTTGACACTAAGCCTAATTACTTTAGGAAATTAGAATCGACACATTTGTTTAAGAATGGCCACCTTCATAGTAGTCAATTGTGTGAGTCAAATGAGTCAAATCTGATTGCCTTTTTTGATCCACAATTATTCAGGTTATTTTATGTGCTTCTAAGTTCTTAGTTGAGTTATTCCAGACTCTACAACCTGATTCTTTTGATCCTTCCTACGAGGAAATCCAACCCATGAAAATATTTTATCTAGACCCTTTTATAGAGCCTGAACCTGAACCACAACTAGAAGTAGTTGTCGTAAACAGAAAACTAGATAAGGTTGTGCTCGGTTTGTTCATTTTCTTGGCCTGTTGTTGTTTCCTCTTATTTGTGATATCACTATTTGATTCAGATGACCCACAGTTGTTCCGATTATTGTTATATGATTTTATGAGGTGACTAATTCTTTCTTAGTCTGGCTGAAGACTTTAAACTTAGCACTTCTTGGGAGGTAACCCATACTCATGAAACACGGTAATATCTTTCCTTAACTCCTTTTCGTGAAGTGGTAACAGTTTCTCCTTATTCATATTTTTAATCATTCATCTTTAGAAATATTGAGGACAATGTTTGATTTAAGTTTGGGGGTAAATGAGAAACATTTTAGTGAAATAATAAAGCTCTAGAATTTAGAAGCTTGTGAACACTTCAGGGTGACACTAACCATTCTAGGTAGATGGAAACTTAACTCTTTTTCGATAGGAATTGGTGTGCCCAGTGAAATGGTCTATTCATAAAAGGACAGAGTTCGGGTGTTAGAAATAACATGATAGTTTTCACCACATCTCGGATTCTATCTCGACCATATCACTTTCTGTTTTTATTTTTACAATTTTGTGTTTGTCTAAGTGATTTGGTAGGGCCCAACATCAAATATGTGTGTGTTAATCCACTCTTCCACAGTCGAATGAAGCATGTTGCATTGGACTATCATTTTGTTAGAAAAAAAGTAGCTGATGGGTCTCTTAAGGTTTCTCATGTTAACACTCAAAACCAATTGGCTGATGTCTTCACTAAGCCTCTCTCCAAAAGTCGCTTCTTGTTTCTTCGATCCAAGATTGGCATTTCAGATGGAACTGCCATCTTACGGGGGCATGTTGAAGCTACATTATAGGAGCGAGTCTCCTGATCTGACTTGGTCTCTTAATGTTTTGTTATAACAAGTTTAGCAACAATACTTATCCTATTTGTAACTGTATTGACCATCATATTTTGTGGGATAGCTAGATGTAACTCTGAAGTGTTTACAGTCTATATAAACTCTTTTCTGTAATATAATCTGTATCAAGAAAGTAATCGATTCTTTAAGTTTCTTCAATTATATGTATCGTTTTTAAGATATCAAGAAGCACTTATTTGAAGTAGACTTAATCATTAATTGGGGTGCCATTGTTAGACAACGACGAGAAGTAGAGAGACTTGCGCTGAATCAATAACATTCAACCGAAGATCTTGTCAAGATGGAGGATTCATACTTTGTAGGAGGAGAGCCAATCTTCAAGAATTTTTTTTGATCCAAAATAGCTATATATTCTGAGAGATAAAAATTGTATCTCCTTTTTCTTTTGACTAATTAAGTAGGTAGTGACGGATGGCTTGTGAAAGATTTTAATTTTCAAATGATATATTTTACTTAGATTAATGCATTGAAATCCTAACTACTTAATGTAAAGTATCGTAAACGTTTTGGAGGAATTACAAAATATTACAAGGTGTTTAAAAAAAATCTGAATTTGATAGAATATTGTTTAAGCCTTGAATGCTTTGAGCCACTTTTTGTGCACCACTATCCTTACCGACACATTGTCGCTAACGAGCTTGTAATAACCACCTAGTATGGCTTCAGTGATCATATATATAAGATTATTCCTTATTAGTTGAACATGTTGTCGCAGATAGTCATCTTCCCTCGGTTGTATTTGAAACCCAATCTCTAACTCGAAATAAATTGGGGTCCATTATATTGTCCTAAAGATAATCGATGAAATTGTTGGAATTTTTCCATGGTATTTTTCTGCATGGATAAACATCATCTGACTTATGAATCGTTATCTAGCCTTTCTATTTCCATCAGAGACAACTCCTGCCCATTTGATAAAGTATTGAAAAGGATCAGCTTCTCATTCGCATCGCCTAGTTAAAGAGAGGTTGATTCTGAAATCAAGTCCTAAGCATTGATGGATCGTGGGATGGCCGGCAGTAGAGAGAGACATTAAACATAACTCACTTTGGTACTATACTTGGGGACGTATTGTACCGTGTCTTTCAAATGAGGTTGTTCCATACGCATTTCCATCATCAGGTGGTAGTATGATGGTAAGTGATTTTTTGGGCTTATTGTCGTGGCAACATTTTCCGGAGATTTTGACAATGATGAAGGAAACACATCAGGTCATATATTGTTATACTGTGAAGCCATGGACACCCCAAAACCATGTCGTAGTATGAATTTCCTTTGACAATGTAGAACTTGGTACTCGTATGAGCAATGCTCATCCTTACTTCGAGAGCGATGTGACCATAAGTATCTCTGAATTTTCCCTCAGGACCTTTGATTACGGTTGGAGCATTAGTGTCCTCACAACGAGTAATTCCCACCACCTTGAGTGTATTGATAGGGATGATATTGACAGTCATACCGGAATCAATCAATGTCTTATTGAATTTGATATTCTTTAAAGAAACCGTGGTGAGGAGTCCCCAGTCATATTTCTCTTTACCTTTTGTAGTTTTCTCCTCCAAGGAAGGTTTTGAGCATGTCATGACTTCCTCTGGAAAAATTAAGCGTTTACCATCCACGACGTGGTTGAGAGTGATGAAGATATCTTTGCATTGTGCCTGGGAGAAGTAGCACAAGTGTTCCATCATGGATTATACTGGCTGACATGCTCTCTAGAAATGGTGAAGCTTCTAACAGGAAGAGGGTTCATGTGGACTCCTTCAGTCCCCAAGTGTTGTTCGTTTGACTTAACTTTTTCTTTGAAGATACATTTCAGAAATTAGTATGCTTTACCTAGCCATAGCGACCCTGAAAAATCACCTTAAAACTCTATTTTATCTACGTCTAGGTCATGGGACTAATTCCTAGCCGTAGGCGAAGTGTTTGGTGCGAATTGGGACCTCTAAAACGCTAAAAACTCTGTCCTTGAAGGATTCTAAGTCCAAAATATCATTAGTACTATATAAGGAGACTCCCAATACATTAATAGAAAACCTTTTACATCACTATTGCAAGCTTTTGGGGGGAGAAGAACATAAGAGGAGAAAGCTAGGGTTTTGAAACGATTTTCATCGCGGTAACTATTTTTTTCTATTTTATCATATATATAATATGGTTTTATCTAATTCTATGAGTAGCTAAACTTCTTATTGATTGAGGATGGATTCTAAGTTCTAATAGATGATTTAAATTATTATAATAATCTATTTTGAGTTCTTCATATTCGTATCGCTTTTATATACCATTAAGAATATTGATGATGATTGATATATTGTTTAGGTGGCCAACTAATTTGCTAATCCAATATAATGTTAATATTGAGTCATGAGGTAAGTAATCTTCTAGTAATTCTTACACAAGTAGAGAACACGATACCTTGCAGAGGGATGATGTGGAGAAATTGTGTGTATGAACTATACTAGTAAGTGGACCTTGATCTAAGAGTCAAACTACTATGATTAACCTATAAATTCATAAAATATAAAATATTCGACCAAATTACACTTAAATTGATCTACTACTAGGTGGTTTGTACGAATAGAATCTGGTAGTCGAGAACTTCCGTATCCAGTAAAATAAGGAATTTTTGGGGATAATATTGATGTAGTTGTTATTCTACAGTTGGTGATGGTCTGTGATTAACAATGAATAAATGGATATACAAATTTGATGATTGTTCAGTAACAAAGAAGGATTCTTCAATCATATTTTTCTTTATTTCTTGCAACTTAGTAAATTTTAATCATTTTGTTAACCACTATTGATCTAAAAAAAATCCCCATTGTGACGTTTGACAACTAAAATTGCTCGCTCTTTGTGGGAATGAATCTTATTTACTACCAGATTATTCATTAAGTAGAGTAAAAGATAAGTGAATTAATTTTTTCACTTACGACACACATCACAATACTCCTTAATGAGTATCCTCATATGGCATGTTTGATGTCTCATAAATTTTATGCGTTGGTCTTATGATATGAATGACTCTTCTAATTAGTTAATCGAGTAAACTAACTACTAGTGTTATGTCTAGTAAAGTTATTATGGGAAGCTTGGAAGCGCGCAAGCATGAAAGCGGCAAGACTTGGAAATAGCACAAACTTGAAAGCGAAGGACCGAGCAAGAGTTGGCGTTATTCTCTTGAGAATCGAGCAAGGATTGGTGTCATGCTTTTCAAGGACCAAGCAAGGGTTGGCGTGTGCTCAAGGAATAAGTAAGGTTGACGCCATGCTTCTCGAAGACCAAGCAAGGGTTGGTGTGTTGTCGAGGACTAAGCAAGATTGGCGCCATGTGATAGGTGCATAAAATACATTATTAGAATATTAATTTCATATGCTTTCTTAGTTATTCTCTTGTATTTTATATACTTTACGTTTGTTTTAAGTTTTATAAATATTTTGGAATTAGATGCAGAAAAGAAGAACAAACCATTGAATTAGGAGCGAAAAGATAGAACGGTCGATTTATAACGCAAGCACTATGCGGATCCTAGCTATCGATAAGCGGCTATCATCTTGAAATGTAATTATGGTTACATGTCATAGTACACCCAGCTGGGGTGTATGCATCCAAATTAGGGGCGCACAAGAATAGGGCGCCTAAATCTAGTCCAAATTAACCTAGAGAACAAGGCCGAATCAAGAGTCTCAAGACTAGTTGTTTCTTTTCTCTTCAGAATAATGACCTAGCTCTTCTCCTATTGCCGGCGTAGTTTGGGTCGCCACGGCTAGTAGAGATAGGTTAGCTGACCGAGAATTCCTGCCATGATTTGAACTGACGAGAAAACAGCAAAGAACAAGTCCTGTTGTTGTCCAAATTCAATTGATTAAGGTGCTAAGCGAAGAAGATGAACCTGCTGTTGTGGGTTTGAGTATGAAGACCCTGCTGTTGACGTGGTTTGTTTCTGGGTTCGAGTTAACAGTGAAGAAGTAAGGTGGTCTGTGGAAATGAAATTCTGGGTTAATGTCGCTGTTAACAGATGGGTTAGAAAGGATCTTGGAGGGACATGGAACATTGGGTTTGAGTGGATGTCGAATGTGGCAGCAGATTAAGCTCGAGTTATAGGCAAATTTGAGAGATGGGTTCAAGGAGTAACTGTTGCCGGAAAACAACTAGGGAAGAAGACAGGGTAAAGAATGATGGGGTTGCTGTTTTGGTTTCAAGGCAAGAAAACAAAAAGAGAGAATACAAAGTGAAGAATGGGTCTGTTCGATTTTTTACAAGAACTGACGGACAGGGAATGCTGAATGGCTGCAATTGTGTTGTTTTTGAATGTAATGGTTGTGAATGTAAGCAAATATTGCAGGGACGGAGAATTGACTGGTCGGAATGACAACATAACTCATGCTGAATTACCAACAGGAATGCACAGCTAGTGCGTGATAGTTTGCCGCAAAGAAATGGCCGTGACCCGTGAGAGACTTGGAATTGCCTTGTCAGTTTTGCCAAACTGACAGGCTTAGTTGATAATGTCTATTGGGCCTTTTTAATCGGTGGGCTTACTCTATCTGATTTGGGCTAGGAGTGTGTGGGCGTGACGAGGATTTGGATAGTTAAAGAAGTGAATTTGTTTTAGGAAAGGGATTCTATTCCTTGGGTTTGTGTAATGTAGAAAGCTATATAGGAGCAATTTCAATAAGAGAGGAAGATATCTTGGTTTTTCACCTAGTTTTCTTCTCATCTTTTCTACTTATTTTTGTAGATTCGCACGGAAAGAATTCTCACATTTAGGGTTTGCAACTTCTTTCTTCTTCAATCGTGTAAACTGCAAATGTTATGAGTAATTAATTTTATTGTTGGTTAGGGAATAGTTGGATTTCATAATACATGGTTCTTTGTTTAATGAATTAATTTTGTTTTAATATTATCGATTATGATTCACTACAAATATCTAATTGATTGATTGTTTGTTTAGTTAATTTACAAATTGATTGAACTCACATTCATATCTAAAGCTAATTTACGGTTTATTATACGCAAAAGTGATATTCCTTGAATACAAGTAGCATAATGTGGTTATTGCTTGTAGTGATACATCCTAGTAATTGCATGTGAATTATGACCTTTGTTAAATTGAATTAGTACGCTTTCCATGTTCAACTGCATTGATTAGCCTAATTTCATGAATCTTAATGCTCCTCGGGAATTAAACTTGATTAGTGCTTTTACACGTTAGGTTGTTCTCTTGGTAAAATTCATATTCGCATCTTTTAATGTGTTTGTTGATGACTTGAGGAAATTTACGGGATATACTTGCGATCAAGGTATTCTAGGGCTTTTGATAAAACGAAAATAAATATTAACTCTAATTATTATTACAAGAACATGTTTTGTGAATGAAAAGGAAACCTTGACCAATATTCTCAACTCTTTGATACTTTCTACAATTTCTTAGCTTTCTTAATTAGTTTAATTACTTTAACTGAATCTAAAAAAATCCCCCATTTTACGTAAGATTTCGAAACCGTATAACAACCAAGACCTATCTGTGGGAACACGATCATTTCTTACCATTACTTCATAATAAATCATAAGTAGTGAGAAAGTAATAAATAATTTTGACATACAGAAGACCACATCACCATGTTTCTTGAGGATCGAGCAAGGGTTGGCATGCCCTAAAGGACTAAGCAATCTTACAGCCTAGCATGACTACAACCAAGAAAGGTTAGGCCAAGAAAAGCTACGTCAAGTATGGCTACGGAAAAGCTTGGCGCGTCCAAGCATGGATACGACCATCATGACTACAACAAGCATGGCTACAACAAACAAGTTATGGTTAAGCATGGTACGTCCAAGCGTGGCTACGTCTAGCACGACTACGGCAAGCACATATATGGCAAGCATGGGCACAGAAAACACGCTACGATCAACATGACTAACGCAAGCACGACTATAGAAAGCATGGCTGCGGAAAACACGATACGACCATCATGGCTAAGGCCAAAAAAAGGATGAATCCAAGCTCTCGAGGGCACACTGCTCTCTTCTTTTGTATAAACTCTGGGGAATTATTATGCTTGACATAATCTTAAATTGCAAATATTGAAAGTTCAGCCAGGTGAGGCTCTGGTGTTACATATGTATACATATTTTATAGAAAGGATATAAGATATGCGTATGATGTCCATAGCTATTAATAAAATATGTATTTTCAGCTCAAAATTGTGATAGACATTCAGGCTCTATATTTCTGATACATGACAAAATAAATTGTAAATTTTATATTTCTAATATAAGACAGACAAATTTATAATTTTCACTTTTGTCAAAATTCCACCCTCTACAAAAGGTTTTCTCCATTGAAGGATCGTCTTCAAACTGAATTAGCATGAAAAATTCGCGAATTTACAAATACTTTCTCTCTTCGCTCTTCTATTACAACATAGTTGGTAGCATGTACTGCTTTTATTAGACATATATTTATCATTAACTATAACTAATTAAGGCCATTTTACCATAATTGATATAATGTTACGAGACCCAGCCCAGCCAGGCCGGTCGGATCGGTAAATGGGTGACCCAACCACTTTTCTGGGTTGGTTCATCATTGACCAAATAATTTCCTCAAAACCCATTGTTTTTCTTGTGAGTCGGGTTACCCGGCCGGTCCGAGCGATGAACCGGATGATCTAACACGGTCCAAACTAGGGCGGCACAGGAACCAACCCGAAAAACCGCACCCGCCCGAACCTGACAAAACCACGGATTTTTAAACCGAACCCGCCCACCCTGGGTTGGTATACGGTTTTGAAAATTCAAAACCCAGTCACCATGGGTCGGTTTACGGGTTTAGTATAGAACCTGCCCGAACCCGCCCGTATAACCCGATTAATTTGAGCCATTGATTGAAATTTATAGTTTTAATCCTAGCGATACATCTAACATAAAACTTACCTAAAGAAAACCTAGATTTTCAGACACGCGTGTTCATTCTCTTCTCCGCCTCCTTCACTCTTCAACAGGCGATCTCTTCTCCGCCTCCTTCACTACTCAACATTCGATCTCATTCTCCTCTCCTCCTTCACTCTTCAGTTCATACGGGCGACTCTTATGGTTAGTTGATTTTATCGTCTTTCATTAGTTCTACCCGGGTTTCATTAGTTCTCTCCCCAATTTTCTGAATTTTCACTGAAGTCATTTTTCACTGAAGCAGAAATTGTGTAGAGAGATTTTTAAATAGAGGGAAAGAGAGATGTGGTTATTTTATCTGATCTTTCTTCCTCTAACATTGGGTATGGTATTAACAACAATCACCCCCTTTACTTTCTCTTCTTTATTTTACAAGTTCATTTTTTGTTGTTGTTGTTGATGAAATGTGTTTGTTATAACATTCTTAATCACATGTTTGATTGGATCGCTTTCAATTGGATTAGTAAATTGGGGTTTCCTTTGTTTTCTTTATTAGGGGTGTATTGATGTTTGTTAATTAGTGAATTACTTAGTAGCCATATGATACCAAATAACAACAGTGAAGGGATAGTGTTTTTAACAAATGTGATTTCAGTGAGATCAATTAAGAATTCAGTTGTACTTTTAAGTATAAAGAAACAGACGACCCTCAAAAAATTTAAGCTCAGTTGACTAAGAGATGAGAAATCTGAATATGAACCAACATGGTTGTTGTATAGATATAAACACCATTAGTTAGAATACTACAATTATATACTCCATCCTTGTGTGTCACGTGGGGTTAAAGTCTAGTTGTCAATTAAAGCTATAAGAACTAGTCTAGTTTTGATTATCACAAAGAATCTTTATATCTTCTTTAAAAATGCTACATGCTTATTTCTTACAGACTAATAATTATAGGCAATGATAATACAGATTATACTCAACTTTCCTATGTTCATTGTGATATGATAGGACAAGCATTTTTAAAGATCTTTGAATAAGTTGTTGGTTTGCAGGTGCTAGGATTCCCAAACTGTCCAGTGTAGCAAATATCTTGGTGAGTTGGAAGCAGAACAAGCACTTGCCTCTTGAGTAAATTCTTCAAGTGATTATCAATAAAATTTGTGATTAAGCAAAAAAAATGTTGTGTTTCAACTTTCAAGCTTGTTTTAGAGGATGTTATGCATAAAATTGAATCTCCAGAAACTTTGCATTACAATTGTAATTGGAGTCTGTACATTTATGGGGGCACAGTGGGTTTTTTTTGCT